>CALYDF020001311.1:0-17800 GCA_944474145.2 Dicrocoelium dendriticum
CGGTGTCGACCAAACTGGAATACGGTGAGTGAATGTTTGATGCGGCTGTTGGAGGGTGATTTGTGGACTGGTGCGTGATAGTGTATATCGGCTGAGAGGTTCCTTGAGGTTGCAACACAGCGGACTGTTTCGCTGGTTTGCTGCTCTGTTGTTCAGATTTTGTCATTAGTATTGGGAGTGTATGGATTGGAACCAGGCGTTTCATGTGCATCGAGTGGGCTGTCTGTTTTGTCTGGCTCGCCGTTGATTGTATGCACGAGGATGTTGTAATTGTCATCCATGCTGTTTGTGGGTTGGACGAGTAGAGTGTTACTCTGCACGTTGTAGGTGAGCGGTGAGTGTGGTGGAGCAGTGGAATGCAACAGGCGTGCCCGCGTTTCGTTCATCTGTGAGCGTGTTCGGACTAACGTATTGGAGATTACCCCGTGTGGCTTGGTTTCGACCAGACGGTGTTTCGAACCGTGTGTCGCAATTGATCGAGTGCTTGATTGTGTATGTGTGTGTGTTTGTGTGTGTAGACCAGCTGCGTGTTGTCGTGTATTTTCATGTGGTTTCTTATGGTGACATCCGTAAATATGTTTTGAATATGTCGGATTTGAAGTCAATACCTTACGATTGGAAGCATTATCATTTGGCATGGACTATAAATTCCTCCTAGAATATTAAAGTAGCTTCTTATTGAATCGCAGTTTGGGACGTTCCTTGATCAGGCGAAAGATCTACAACCAGGCAGTGCTTATAACCTCATATGTTTGAGACACAATCTGACAGATATTGCCTATGAGGTTAAACATTTGCCGTTGAAAGAAAAGTGTGCGCTTTCAAGACGGCATTTTCAGACGCTACGCGAGCTGCGTGCCTAGGATGTGATTATACCAAAGCTAGCTAAAGGTGCTGGTGTAATACTCATGAATGCGAATGAATACCTAAAGAAGTTGACAGTCATACTCGAGGTCACAATTAAATTCAAACGGTTTGTGAGGGCAGGGGATGTGACTGTGTTAGAGTCTCGCATAACTCGTCACTTAGATGTGCTTCATCTGCATCGTGTGATCGACAGTGATAAGTATGACAGCTTAAAGCCGACCGGCTCCACTACTCCTCAGCTCTGCGGGCTACCGAAAGTATATATGAGTGGGGTGCCACAGACCGATTCTATCGATGGTAAACGCGCCTCAACATAAACTGGCTCGCTGGCTGACGAAATTGCTTTCTCCTCTATGAGAGTAGGTCAATCTATACAGCCTCAAAGATTCTTTCGAGCTTATCGACGACCTCGACAATACATCCGACAAGGTCATGTGCTCTTTAGTTGTGGAATCGCTTTTTACCAATGTTCCCCTGCACCAAACCGTTGATTACATTTGTGAACTAGCAGAAAGTTCGCGGTGTCCCCTACCGATGCCAGTTGAGCTACTAAGAGACTCTTTGTTGTTGTGTACGGAGAACGTCAATTTTCACTTCGGAAACACACCGTACTGTCAGATTGATGGGGTTGCGATGGGCAGTCCATTGGGCCCAGTATTTGCTAATTGCTTTATGTTAATGGTAGAGCTAGGTATGTCTGGAGAAATATCTCCACTTCCATACTACAAACGCTACGTGGATGATATTTTGGTAATTTGCTCATCGGGGCATCAGATGCAGCAGTTGGTAAAGCAATTAAATTCTGCGCATTATAACTTGCGTGTCATCTGTGAGGTAGAGAAGCAAAATTGCCTTCCGTACTTAGATATCCTTATCAGCCGCAGAGAAAACGGGCAGATTAAGAGGTCTGTCTACAGGAAACCAACATGGTCCGGGCAGTATCTGCATTTCACTAGCTTCACACCAATGCGATACAAGCGGACGCTCGTGAGAACCCTGATTAGCCGTGCCAGACGAATCTGCTCTGCTGATTGCCTGGCTGACGAAGTACAGTTGATTGCCACCACGCTTATCGAAAACGGCTACCCCGAAGGTTCATCGAGAAACATAGTCAAGTACGACCAAGGGACCTAGTTCACACGGTACCTAAAAAGCCTGTAATCATTGAACTGCCATTCAAAGGTGACGTCTCCTCGTTGAGGACCACAAGGCGTCTGATCTGTGCCATGCAGACAACTTACTATGCCGCAAAGGTCGTTGTCATTAACAAAACCCAAAAACTGCCACTTCCTTCTGTAAAGGAGGCTCAGTCTATCGGGACCAAATCGCATTGCATTTACCAATTCATTTGTGACTGCGGCGCCAGTTACATAGGCAGGACCGATAGAACATTGAGTTCCCGAATGAAGGAGCATATACCTAAGTGGGTTCAACGTTCGACCGCGCAGGAAACCGGCCAGAGTCAAGCTGCTTGTCTGCGTAAGCCACCAGCCTCTTCGATCGGCCGACACCTATTGACCACAGGTCACTGAGTCGAGGTCAATTCGGCGTTCACAATCCTATTACAACACACAATTCTCGCCTCCTCCGTTTCGCAGAGACGATTGCAAATAACCGGTCAATTAATCAGTCAGCATTAGACTGCCCTGGGGATAGGGGATAATCCTGTCTCATTTATCATGTGTTGGTCCATTTGTCTGTTTGTATGTATGTTTGTCGCACCCTTCAATGAATAAGTATTATTGAGAGTTATTGTTAAGGCACGGATGAGGCAATACGAAATGCGTGCATTTGCCAGTCTTTGTTTACTTGCTGCGCTTTTCAAATTAACAACATCGTTGGAGATGCATGTACAGCGCGTTCGATGGCTTAGCCCAATGTGATGGTCAACCTGCGGTCGTGTAGTTGTGGCGGAGGTGTCTTAGTTATGGCCTATGCGATTCGTGTTCGCCGTACGTTGTTCCCATTCCAGGGATTGGCTTTTGGGAGATCCCGATTGGCATGCTAGGTCACTTCGTGTGTGGAAATGCATGTGTCCAGCGTGGAGCGAGAACTCATGAGTTGTAAAACGGAGGAGTTGATGAATTGCTGCTGGTGTCACGCTGTCTGTTGCATCGCACGTCCATGTGTGTGTGTGCGTGCGTGCGTGCTCGCATGTTTGCTTGCTTGCATACTTGCCAGACTGTGAGCCAGTGTCTGTGATGAGCCAGCCATGGCTGTGGGTAGAGTAATTGCCACGGATTCTAGGCAGCCCGGTTGTGCGACACTTCGTTAGCAGATCCGGCAATAGGTTGTGTGTGAGTTTGTACTCAAGTACAGTGTGTATTTGGTTGAGTGAACTGGGTTGATTTTGCAGATCACGTATTGCCCGTTGGTGTTTGTGTTGCAGGTCCTCCACGTAGTCCGACCAACGTGAAGGCGGTGGTGAATCCGGCGCGGGCTGCAGTATCGGAGCAGAGCATCGAACTGACGTGGGAGCAACCGACGGACGAGGCGAGTGGTGCTGGGCCAGTGTCGAATTTCTACATCGAGATGAAGCCATCGGATTCGACGCGTTGGCAAGAGGTAGCGGCGGAGTTCACTGTGCCCGAACCACATTGCACTGTGTCGTGCAAGGGTATGAAGGAGTTCACGAAGTACGAGTTTCGTGTGACGTCGGAGAATAAGGCGGGCAAGAGCAAGCCATCGGAACCTTCGAATCCGGTGGAACTGGGTGAGTGTCCAGTTGTATTTGTTCGTCATCGCTCTTTGGTGTGCTTGTGTGTGTGGAGCGATTAGTACTACTTGGTAATGTTGTGCTCGGTCGACAGGATGTTGCAATCATGTGAATGTGTACCCTTCTCGTTTGCTTTGTGTGGTGATAGGAATCCCGCTGGAGTTCGTTCGCCCACTGACCGATGTGGCAGTGACCGAAGTGACTGGTGAGCCGGTGGTGCTGGAATGCGAGTTGTCACGTGCGCCGCGTGACAAGGTGCAGTGGTTGAAGGATGGTAAACCGTTGGGTCGTACTCCGGACCGTGTTCGTGTGGAGGAGGCTTCGGATGGTCGAGTGCATCGGATTGTGTTCAGCGCATTGGAAGACGGTGATTTGGGTGTTTACACAATTCGCGTGAATGGTTTGAGTAGCGAGGCGCGAGTGGATATGAAGGGTGAGTGCGAGTTGACTTGTCATTTGCTTTAAGTGACTTTGTGTGTGTGTTTGTGCGTGTGTGTGTGTGTGTGTGTGTGGAGCGGTTGAGTGTACTATTTCTGTGTTAGGTGATTGGTGTACGTACAAAGCGGTTGTCGGTCACTTAGGTTTGGGCATCATATGGTATGTACTCGTGGATGCGAATGAGTGGCTGGACCCTGATTACGACGGTGCAAGGTGTGGTCTTCTGAGATGGAGCAGATGTATGCGACGATCGCATCGAACCGACCGTATCATTAGCAATGTCATGCTCATTGCAGTCGCCTGTATTTCCGCAGTGCTGTAGTGGAATAATGTGTCAACACATCAGTGGAGTTGTACTCCCCTGAGAGTGTTGGTGTTGGTGCGCTGATTGATTCGTTAATGTGAGCAGATGCTTAATGTGAGTGGGCGACGATGGCAGCTCCGGTTCACCTATCTGCCGTTGTCTACGCTGCGATTTGCATCATCTGTGTGATGTGTGGCAGAGTATAACTGTTATACTGGTAGTCATAATGTTGCTAATAATATGTATATTTCTCATAGGCGTGAGTCAGTGTGAAGGTGAACGTGGTCGTTGCATTAGGTAGAGTATTCATTCAGAACTGTGCTTACATGTAAGTTGTTCATCGATCGCGAGCAAATTTGCTCTCAGCTATCAGGCAGATATTTCGTTTGAAAATCCGTCGTTGTTTGTTGGCAATCATGAGGTCGAAGGAATAGCGGTCTGGAACGTCGTGAAGAGAGGAAATGTGAAAAATGTACGTGGATTTTAAATCAAGCATTTGAGAAGTGAATGGCAAAGTGCGTGGATCAGTAAATAGAAGTGATTTGTGTATGATGTAGCGAAGAGTTTGTGGTTCATGCAGATAGAATTTGGATCGTAATGGGTGTGGTTATTGGGGAACGTTAGTACACAATACCACGGGTTGACGGACGGTGAATATTTCAGCCAACCGGTTGTAAGTCAATGTTGTAAGCGGTGTTTGTGGTTGGCAGACACGATGCGTGTTGTTCGGGATGATTAGGTAGTGTGATCAGAGAAAGAAAGCAAGACATTAAGCTGATAGGCCGACGGTACTCGGAATTTGTGTTAGGTAGTTAATGAGGCTATGAGTAGGTCAAGGAAATGTTGAAGACATGCTAAACAGTCTGAGTGAAGATCCAATCGATCATCATATGAGGGAATGTTTCGGTTTCGGAGAACGAAAGCAAGTGAACAGGAGGCGAAGTGTAGAGGGAGGAGGTGGGTTGAAGTGGTTATGGGAGGAGGTGTGTGTGTCGAACGTACTAACGCGTGAGTGGTTCCACAATGGGATGGGAAGTGTGAGAGCAGATAAAACGGAAATGAAGTTATGAGTGGAGTGCAAATTGACCGGGTATGGTTGTATAGCTGAGGAATTTGTCATTGGTTCAACTGACGCATGGTCGCAGTGTATGCAGCTAAAATGAAGGGGAAGTATTGAGGGCGAAGATGGGATGCAGAGGATAAGATGCACCGATGTGCCATTGAGATGAGTAATCAGCGGTGAGCGTTCGGAGTAGGTGGAACCGGCGTGTGGAATAGAAGACAGAAGTAAACCGAGGGGCAGCATATGGCACGATCATTTGCAAGTTTCAGTAATGCGATGTGTGAGGCTTGCTCATTCGCTTGATGGATGGTAATGGTGCATCAAAGGGGGGGGGCGATTACACTGCCGAAAGTCAGGTATATGTCAAGGTTTGTACGAAAGTTGTATTCCGATATGCTGTTGGTGAGTGTATTTCGATCGGTTCGGTGTTGTGGTGTTTGCTTTGTTTGTGCTCAGTTGGTGTGATGTTCGAGTGTGTATAGACGGATGATGTCGGCCATGGGGTGTTTCTAGGCGAGTCCGCAGGATCGGGGTGGTAGAGGTGGTTTGCCTGCACAGGTTACTGTATTGTGTGCGATCTGTGTGTTCGTGATGTGAAGCCTGTGATGTGGTATCTGACAGCGTGAACTGCGTTCCGTTTCGTTGCGTTACCATTCAGTGCATTGCATTGGTCGTATGCTTCTCGAGCTGTCGTTTTCGGTGATGTCGTGAGGTTGTTGGTATTCGTAGCTGATTTGTTGTGTACCTCGTGGGTTACTGGTCACTGTTGTCTTTCTCCCTTCTGTTGCACCGTTCAGTGGCACCTGTGTTGCGTTTGACGGAGAAGTTCAGGGACAAGGTGATATTGAAAGCTGGAGCGTCAGCTGTGCTGGAGATTCCGTTCGCAGCGAGTCCGAAACCGAAGGTGGAGTGGGTGTGGAGACCGCGGGTACGTCCGGATTCGGAGCCGGGTGCGAGTCAAACTCCGCGCTTCAAACCGGATGTGGTGTCTGGTTTGACATCGTTGCCGTTGGGTAAGGTGAAGCGGGAAGACGCTGGTGACTACGTGGTGACGATTAGTAACGAGTTGGGCGAAGTGTCAGTGTCGGTGCAATTGATTGTGCTGGACAAGCCGTCGGCGCCTCGTCAGCCTGAAGTGAGGGAGAACACGGGCGAACGTGTGGTGTTCTACTGGTTGGAACCGGAATTCCTCGGCCTCAGTGTGGACGTGTCGGCGGCGGAAGGGTTGACGTACGTGGTGGAGATGCGTGAGGCGACTCAACGTGTGGGCAAGCCGGTGACGACAACCAGTGAGTTGCAGACACCGATCGAAGGTCTTCAGTTGAACAAGTCGTACATCTTCAGTGTGGCAGCGAAGAACGAAGTTGGACAGTCGGAGTTTGTCGATACGAAACCGGTGTCGACCAAACTGGAATACGGTGAGTGAATGTTTGATGCGGCTGTTGGAGGGTGATTTGTGGACTGGTGCGTGATAGTGTATATCGGCTGAGAGGTTCCTTGAGGTTGCACCACAGCGGACTGTTTCGCTGGTTTGCTGCTCTGTTGTTCAGATTTTGTCATTAGTATTGGGAGTGTATGGATTGGAACCAGGCGTTTCATGGGCACCGAGTGGGCTGTCTGTTTTGTCTGGCTCGCCGTTGATTGTATGCACGAGGATGTTGTAGTTGTCATCCATGCTGTTTGTGGGTTGGACGTGTAGAGTGTTACTCTGCACGTTGTAGGTGAGCGGTGAGTGTGGTGGAGCAGTGGAATGCAACAGGCGTGCCCGCGTTTCGTTCATCTGTGAGCGTGTTCGGACCTACTTATTGGAGATCACCCCGTGTGGCTTGGTTGTGACCTGACGGTGTTTCGAACTGAGTGTCGCAATTGACCGAGTGCTTGATTGTGTATTTGTGTGATTGTGTGATTTTGTGTGTGTATGTTTTTGTGTGTGTGTGTGTGTGTGTGTGTGTGTATACCAGCTTCGTGTTTTCGTTTATTATCATGTCGGTTCTTATCGTGACATCCGTAATTATGTTTTGAATATGTCGGATTTGAGGTTGTTTCCTTACAATTGGAATCATTATCATTTGGCATGGACTACAAATTCCTTGTTATTGAATTCCTTGTTATTGAATCGCAGTTTGGGACGTTCTTTGACCAAGTGATAGATCTACAGCCATGCAGTGCTGATAACCTCATGTGTTTGAGAAACAATCTAACAGATATTGCCTATGAGGTTAAACATTTGCCGTTGAAAGAAAAGTGTGCGCTTTCAAGACGGCATTTTCAGACGCTACGCGAGCTGCGTGCCGAGGATGTGATTATACCAAAGCTAGCTAAAGGTGCTGGTGTAATACTCATGAATGCGAATGAATACCTAAAGAAGATGACAGTCATACTCGAGGTCACAATTAAATTCAAACGATTTGTGAGGGCAGGGGATGTGACTGTGTTAGAGTCTCGCATAACTCGTCACTTAGATTTGCTTCATCTGCATCGTGTGATCGACAGTGATAAGTATGACAGCTTAAAGCCGACCGGCTCCACTACTCCTCCGCTCTGCGGACTACCGAAAGTATATATGAGTGGGGTGCCACAGACCGATTCTATCGATGGTAAACGCGCCTCAACATAAACTGGCTCGCTGGCTGACGAAATTGCTTTCTCCTCTGCGAGAGTGGGTCAATCTATACAGCCTCAAAGATTCTTTCGAGCTTATCGACGACCTCGGCAATACATCCGACTAGGTCATGTGCTCTTTAGTTGTGGAATCGCTTTTTATCAATGTTCCCCTGAACCAAACCGTTGATTACATTTGTGAACTAGCAGTAAGTTCGCGTTGTCCCCTACCGATGCCAGTTGAGCTACTAAGAGACTCTTTGTTGTTGTGTACGGAGAACGTCAATTTTCACTTCAGAAACACACCGTACTGTCAGATTGATGGGGTTGCGATGGGCAGTCCATTGGGCCCAGTATTTGCTAATTTCTTTATGTTAATGGTAGAGCTAGGTATGTCTGGAGAAATATCTCCACTTCCATACTACAAACGCTACGTGGATGATATTTTGGTAATTTGCTCATCGGGGCATCAGATGCAGCAGTTGGTAAAGCAATTAAATTCTGCGCATTATAACTTGCGTGTCACCTGTGAGGTAGAGAAGCAAAATTGACTTCCGTACTTAGATATCCTTATCAGCCGCAGAGAAAACGGGCAGATTAAGAGGTCTGTCTACAGGAAACCAACATGGTCCGGGCAGTATCTGCATTTCACTAGCTTCACACCAATGCGATACAAGCGGACGCTCGTGAGAACCCTGATTAGCCGTGCCAGACGAATCTGCTCTGCTGATTGCCTGGCTGACGAAGTACAGTTGATTGCCAACACGCTTATCGAAAACGGCTACCCCCGAAGGTTCATCGAGAAACATAGTCAAGTACGACCAAGGGACCTAGTTCACACGGTACCTAAAAAGCCTGTAATCATTGAACTGCCATTCAAAGGTGACGTCTCCTCGTTGAGGACCACAAGGCGTCTGATCTGTGCCATGCAGACAACTTACTATGCCGCAAAGGTCGTTGTCATTAACAAAACCCAAAAACTGCCACTTCCTTCTGTAAAGGAGGCTCAGTCTATCGGGACCAAATCGCATTGCACTTACCAATTCATTTGTGACTGCGGCGCCAGTTACATAGGCAGGACCGATAGAACATTGAGTTCCCGAATGAAGGAGCATATACCTAAGTGGGTTCAATGTTCAACCGCGCAGGAAACCGGCCAGAGTCAAGCTGCTTGTCTGCGTAAGCCACCAGCCTCTTCGATCGGCCGACATCTATTGACCACAGGTCACTGAGTCGAGGTCAATTCGGCGTTCACAATCCTATTACAACACACAATTCTCGCCTCCTCCGTTTCGCAGAGACGATTGCAATTAACCGGTCAATTAATCAGTCAGCATTAGACTGCCCTGGGGATAGGGGAGATAATCCTGTCTCATTTATCATGTGTTGGTCAATTTGTCTGTTTGTATGTATGTTTGTCGCACCCTTCAATGAATAAGTATTACTGAGAGTTATTGTTAATGCACGGATGAGGCAATACGAAATGCGTGCATTTGCCAGTCTTTGTTTACTTGCTGCGCTTTTCGAATTAACAACATCGTTGGAGATGCATGTACAGCGCGTTCGATGGCTTAGCCCAATGTGATGGTCAACCTGCGGTCGTGTAGTTGTGGCGGAGGTGTCTTAGTTATGGCCTATGCGATTCGTGTTCGCCGTACGTTGTTCCCATTCCAGGGATTGGCTTTTGGGAGATCCCGGTTGGCATGCTAGGTCACTTCGTGTGTGGAAATGCACGTGTCCTGCGTGGCGCGAGAACTCATGAGTTGCAAACGGAGGAGTTGATGAAGTGCTGCTGGTGTCACGCTGTCTGTTGCATCGCACGTCCATGGGTGTGCCTTCGTGCGTGTTTGCGTGCTCGCATGTTTGCTTGCTTGCTTACTTGCCTGCCAGACTGTGAGCTAGTGTCTATGAGGAGCCAGGCATGGCTGTGGGTAGAGTAATTGCCACGGATTCTAGGCAGCCCGGTTGTGCGACATTTCGTTAGCAGATCCGGCGATAGGTTGTGTGTGAGTTTGTACTCAAGTGCAGTGTGTATTTGGTTGAGTGAACTGGGTTGATTTTGCAGATCATGTATTGCCCGTTGGTGTTTGTGTTGCAGGTCCTCCACGTAGTCCGACCAACGTGAAGGCGGTGGTGAATCCGGCGCGGGCTGCAGTATCGGAGCAGAGCATCGAACTGACGTGGGAGCAACCGACGGACGAGGCGAGTGGTGCTGGGCCAGTGTCGAATTTCTACATCGAGATGAAGCCATCGGATTCGACGCGTTGGCAAGAGGTAGCGGCGGAGTTCACTGTGCCCGAACCACATTGCACTGTGTCGTGCAAGGGTATGAAGGAGTTCACGAAGTACGAGTTTCGTGTGACGTCGGAGAATAAGGCGGGCAAGAGCAAGCCATCGGAACCTTCGAATCCGGTGGAACTGGGTGAGTGTCCAGTTGTATTTGTTCGTCATCGCTCTTTGGTGTGCTTGTGTGTGTGGAGCGATTAGTACTACTTGGTAATGTTGTGCTCGGTCGACAGGATGTTGCAATCATGTGAATGTGTACCCTTCTCGTTTGCTTTGTGTGGTGATAGGAATCCCGCTGGAGTTCGTTCGCCCACTGACCGATGTGGCAGTGACCGAAGTGACTGGTGAGCCGGTGGTGCTGGAATGCGAGTTGTCACGTGCGCCGCGTGACAAGGTGCAGTGGTTGAAGGATGGTAAACCGTTGGGTCGTACTCCGGACCGTGTTCGTGTGGAGGAGGCTTCGGATGGTCGAGTGCATCGGATTGTGTTCAGCGCATTGGAAGACGGTGATTTGGGTGTTTACACAATTCGCGTGAATGGTTTGAGTAGCGAGGCGCGAGTGGATATGAAGGGTGAGTGCGAGTTGACTTGTCATTTGCTTTAAGTGACTTTGTGTGTGTGTTTGTGCGTGTGTGTGTGTGTGTGTGTGTGGAGCGGTTGAGTGTACTTTTTTAGTGTAAGGTGATTGGTGTGAGTACAAAGCGGTTGTCGGTCACTTAGGTTTGGGCATCATATGGTATGTACTCGTGGATGCGAATGATTGGCTGGACTCTGGTTACGACGGTGCAAGGTGTGGTCTTCTGAGATGGAGCAGATGTATGCGACGATCGCATCGAACCGACCGTATCATTAGCAATGTCGTGCTCACTGCAGTCGCCTGTATTTCCGCAGTGCTGTAGTGGAATAATGTGTCAACACATCAGTGGAGTTGTACTCCCCTGAGAGTGTTGGTGTTGGTGCGCTGATTGATTCGTTAATGTGAGCAGATGCTTAATGTGAGTGGGCGACGATGGCAGCTCCGGTTCACCTATCTGCCGTTGTCTACGCTGCGATTTGCATCATCTGTGTGATGTGTGGCAGAGTATAACTGTTATAATGGTAGTCATAATGTTGCTAATAATGTGTATATTTCTCATAGGCGTGAGACAGTGTGAAGGTGAACGTGGTCGTTGCATTAGGTAGAGTATTCATTCAGAACTGTGCTTCCATGTAAGTTGTTCATCGATCGCGAGCAAATTTGCTCTCAGCTATCAGGCAGATATTTTGTTTGAAAATCCGTCGTTGTTTGTTGGCAATCATGAGGTCGAAGGAATAGCGGTCTGGAACGTCGTGAAGAGAGGAAATGTGAAAAATGTACGTGGATTTGAAATCAAGCATTTGAGAAGTGAATGGCAAAGTGCGTGGATCAGTAAATAGAAGTGATTTGTGTATGATGTAGCGAAGAGTTTGTGGTTCATGCAGATAGAATTTGGATCGTAATGGGTGTGGTTATTGGGGAACGTTAGTACACAATACCACGGGTTGACGGACGGTGAATATTTCAGCCAACCGGTTGTAAGTCAATGTTGTAAGTGGTGTTTGTGGTTGGCAGACACGATGCGTGTTGTTCGGGATGATTCGGTAGTGTGATCAGAGAAAGAAAGCAAGACATTAAGCTGATAGGCCGACGGTACTCGGAATTTGTGTTAGGTAGTTAATGAGGCTATGAGTAGGTCAACGAAATGTTGAAGACATGCTAAACAGTCTGAGTGAAGATCCAATCGATCATCATATGAGGGAATGTTTCGGTTTCGGAGAACGAAAGCAAGTGAACAGGAGGCGAAGTGTAGAGGGAGGAGGTGGGTTGAAGTGGTTATGGGAGGAGGTGTGTGTGTCGAACGTACTAACGCGTCAGTGGTTCCACAATGGGATGGGAAGTGTGAAAGCAGATAAAACTCTAAATGAAGTTATGAGTGGAATGAAAATTGACCGGGTATGGTTGTATAGCTGAGGAATTTGTCATTGGTTCAACTGACGCATGGTCGCAGTGTATGCAGCTAAAATGAAGGGGAAGTATTGAGGGCGAAGATGGGATGCAGAGGATAAGACGCACCGATGTGCCATTGAGATGAGTAATCAGCGGTGAGCGTTCGGAGTAGGTGGAACCGGCGTGTGGACTAGAAGACAGAAGTAAACCGAGGGGCAGCATATGGCACGATCATTTGCAAGTTTCAGTAATGCGATGTGTGAGGCTTGCTCATTCGCTTGATGGATGGTAATGGTGCATCAAAGGGGGGGGGCGATTACATTGCCGAAAGTCAGGTATATGTCAAGGTTTGTACGAAAGTTGTATTCCGATATGCTGTTGGTGAGTGTATTTCGATCGGTTCGGTGTTGTGGTGTTTGCTTTGTTTGTGCTCAGTTGGTGTGATGTTCTAGTGTGTATAGACGGATGATGTCGGCCATGGGGTGTTTCTAGGCGAGTCCGCAGGATCGGGGTGGTAGAGGTGGTTTGCCTGCACAGGTTACTGTATTGTGTGCGATCTGTGTGTTCGTGATGTGAAGCCTGTGATGTGGTATCTGACAGCGTGAACTGCGTTCCGTTTCGTTGCGTTACAATTCAGTGCATTGCATTGGTCGTATGCTTCTCGAGCTGTCGTTTTCGGTGATGTCGTGAGGTTGTTGGTATTCGTAGCTGATTTGTTGTGTACCTCGTGGGTTACTGGTCACTGTTGTCTTTCTCCATTCTGTTGCACCGTTCAGTGGCACCTGTGTTGCGTTTGACGGAGAAGTTCAGGGACAAGGTGATATTGAAAGCTGGAGCGTCAGCTGTGCTGGAGATTCCGTTCGCAGCGAGTCCGAAACCGAAGGTGGAGTGGGTGTGGAGACCGCGGGTACGTCCGGATTCGGAGCCGGGTGCGAGTCAAACTCCGCGCTTCAAACCGGATGTGGTGTCTGGTTTGACATCGTTGCCGTTGGGTAAGGTGAAGCGGGAAGACGCTGGTGACTACGTGGTGACGATTAGTAACGAGTTGGGCGAAGTGTCAGTGTCGGTGCAATTGATTGTGCTGGACAAGCCGTCGGCGCCTCGTCAGCCTGAAGTGAGGGAGAACACGGGCGAACGTGTGGTGTTCTACTGGTTGGAACCGGAATTCCTCGGCCTCAGTGTGGACGTGTCGGCGGCGGAAGGGTTGACGTACGTGGTGGAGATGCGTGAGGCGACTCAACGTGTGGGCAAGCCGGTGACGACAACCAGTGAGTTGCAGACACCGATCGAAGGTCTTCAGTTGAACAAGTCGTACATCTTCAGTGTGGCAGCGAAGAACGAAGTTGGACAGTCGGAGTTTGTCGATACGAAACCCGTGTCATCTAAGCCTGCCTTTGGTATGTATATTTTGTTGTTTTTTGTTTTTTTTCTGGTTATGTTTTTGCTTGCTTTTATTTTTTGTTTTTAGGTTTTTTTCCCCAGGTATTTGTGTTTTTTACTTTTTAAAATTTTTCTTTTTCATTTTGTTTCTTTTTCTTTTATGTCGATGCTTTTGTACCTTTTTTTCATTTTTCATTTGGTTTTTGGGTCCTACGCGGTTGTTTGTTGCATGTATTTCTATGTGGCTGCTTCTGCCGTTTTGTTTTTTGTTTTTTCTCAATTGTCTTTGTTTTCCTTGTTTTCTGTACCTGCTGCTTTGTGGTTTGCTTTTTTATTTTTCCTGTCTTTCCTTCTTTATTTTTTTTTTTGTCCTCTTTTTCCTCTTTCCTTTTTTATTGTTTTTCTCTATGTTGCTATATGCATTTATGCTTGCTGGTATGTGACTCTTCATCTTTGTTTTTTTCCATTTTTTCTCTTTGTTTTTTTGCGCTTTTGTGTCATTGTTCTTTTGTATGCTGGCTGATCGATTTTTACTTCTGCGTTTTTGCGCCTTCACTTTCTTCTTGCGGCGGTTGTTTTCTGTTATTTTATTTTTTTTGCGTTGAAGAATGTCGTGGTTATGCCAGCTGGGTGGTTCAGGTTTATTGTATTCCGGCGAATGATTCGGCGGCAGTTTTTCGGGGTATGTTTGCTTTCTGCCTGACAAGCGTTCTCTCTATAAAAAGCCACCAATGTCTGGTTAACAACACTTCGACTTGGCAAATGTGCCTCGCCACTGACTAAGATCACCGCCTCTAACGTATCTGTATGATTTTACCCAATCCATGAATATCAGTCATCCACTACGAAGATTTCCATTCACCTCATCTCACGCTGACGATCCTACGGACAATCATCACAGAATCCGCGCTACATTCACAAATCCAAGAAACACTGGCATACACATAGATTGGGAGCATCTGTGTCCGGGTTTGTCGGTCACTGCGGCATCCATAGAACAGCCGCAGGACGCCTGCGCCTGTAGAGGGACAATGGGTTACTTCTGCTGCACCATTCACAGCTCCATTCACACACCCCATATCCGGTGTAAACCCGAAGGAATAAGACCGGGAGGCATGTGGATGGGCGCCACGTTTCATCAACGGAGCCAGCCCACACTCTTTCAGCAAGCAGAACAGAAACATTCCTGTCTAATTGGGAAATCATGCGTACCAACCTTATAGAACACGGTGGCTGGACCGTGGTCCGCTCTACACTGGTTGCATGGAACCACGAAGACCGTGTACCTCGTCCCCTCTAGCAACGATCAACTGTCTCCTGGAGCCAGTATAGAATAGGTGGTGGGTACTAGCCAGATAGGTATCTTGTCAACATTCACATCAAGCGCGGCCACTCGGGGGATATCAAAAAACCAACGCAGAATTTGAAGGAAAATAATCGTGTACTCTTTGACATGGAATATACAGCAGAGTAGCAGAACTAGGCAAATCAAATACAAGGACTACTTCTTATCCAGATTAGGAAAGTTTACTTTAAGTGATAGTCTAGGTGTGTAAGCGTACTAAAATTAACTTGGGAAGATAACAAAGGTTACATAAGTCACAAAGAGAACCAAAGCGTAGGTGGGCAACACCTGGAGTAATCGTGAGACACAACCGAGCTAGATAATCCCGAGAAGAGGTAGCTTAGATGTGGATATTACATCTTGGACGGGTGTAATCAAACTAACGCATGGCGCCAAGTCAGTGGTTAATCACTCTACAGGGCAATTGTACCCAATCGAATTGTATAATCAATAGAATACCAATGGCATACAGTAGTTGACAGAGATAGAGCAATCAGCTTTTTGAAGCTATCAATGAAATGGTGCACTTAACTGATGCGAACAACACCACTGATTTTCATAAGCTTTGCTAAGTTAAAGTCGGCGGATGAAGAACGGGAAGTACTGCTACGCTCAGTCTCATGGCTAGCACGTGATCCCGAAGATAAAACGTCAACATCTCTATGCGAATCGCTAGTCAGTTACTTGTCGGGACTGCTCAGTTTCCACGGATGTTCCGGGGCGATTTGTCTTGAGATGCATGGTCTAACGTGATCATCCAAAACGATGTAGCGGTGTTGAGTTCCGTATATTACCGAATATAAGCCCTTCCATAGATAAGTCGACACTATGACTTTGCAACATCAAATTTGTCCTAAGTCGTAAGTCCATCTATTAGCCGACCTCTAAAACACAGCAAAAGAGAAACAAAATTGTTTCTCCACGATTTCGACGTCATCGCTAATCGCTCTCACTTGAGTGTGTTCAAGTAAACCCTGTTCTACTATTGGCCAGTTGTGGTGACCGTAATGTTCTAGTCGCGGAGTAGGGCCGTCAGAACAGACTTTCACCGCACCAGACGTCAAGTCACATGAAACAGATAAGACAGCCGACAACATAGGGTAATGGTGAGAGGGTGTCCGACAGGCTGTCTTGCATAGTCGGGGGCCTCATACATATGAACCACAGTATTGCAATGGGTGAGAGCAAAGTTCACGGTCAGGGGTATAGGATGACGTCGCCTGACATAACATAATGTTTACAGACTTATGATTCGCTAATACCATCCGTCGCGAACGTGAAATGTGCAATATACCAAATTTGCGATACCATGTAACGCGTCTAGTTAGTTGCATTTCAAACCCCCGTCTGGACTACCGTCAGTCACTAGCGGAAGATAAGAGCAGAGGTATGCAGTGAATTCCTTGGTGGATTTTGCATGTGCGTTTGACCTTTATGTAAGCCGACTCCCCTCTACAGAAACGAAAAATTGACCAATATTCCTCGGCTTATTTTCAGTAACATACGGTACTTGGATTCGAACGATTGTTGTTACTTACTGCGCCCAGCTCTTCACTCCAACACGAGGTAGCGATGTTGAGTGTTTCCAAGTGGCCTTAAGTACTCTCTGTAGGTGGAGCGAATACCAGAGCGTAGATCGGACCGGTAGTATTGATGCAGCATGGTCACAGCCTGTTGCCGCTGTAGGTGAATCCCGATTGATGACTTGTCTGGATTTTAGTGTGTGCGTGATAGGGGGGGATACAGAGGTACTTGATCGGGCTACATTGACACCAGTGCACCTCAAAGTGAATCAGGGTGTCGCACGAAATGAAAGGTACTATAACTCATACACATGGTTGTCGGCATCCGGTTTCGGATTTGCCTGTCACTGTGGCCAGCCACAGGACGCCTGCGCCTACAAAGGGACCATGGGTGGCTTGCGCTGCACCACCCACAGCTCCAACCGCACATCCCATATCCAGTGTAAACCCGAAGGAATAAGACTGGGAGGCATGCGGATGGGAGCCACGTTTCATCAACGGAATCGGCCCACACTCCTTCACATGTAAACGCAAGTACGCTGTAGTTGGGGAATCAAGCACACACAAGGCGGTGGCTGGACCGTAGTCCGCTCCACACTGAGTGCATGGAACCGCTCTTCGAGCATAGCACGACCACAAGGACTGTACACCCTGTCCCTTCCAGCAACGACCAACTGTCTCCTGGAGCCAGTATGAACGAGGTAATGGGTAATAGACAGGTAGACACCTTGTCAACCCATACACATGCAAATCTACAAAAACTCCTATACACCTATCACATCTACACCTATCCTATCACACTTATCACATTGAATCACATGTCACTGATGAACCTTTACAATTAGCACCGTGCTCATGCCTATGCAAGTGTGTCTCGCATTGTCGAGCATAAACATTTATTTATTTTTCTTACTTTTTTCTTTTCTCAACATTATTTTTGTTCTTTGACATTCCTCACTTTTCTGACCTACTTTGCTTTATATTTCTACATTTCCAGCTGCATATTTTTATCTTCATTGCTCCATTTGTTTTCCGCTTCGTATTTTGTTATGCACATTTGCCTTTCTATATGTAACTATTGGATTTTTAGCGCGGTTTTCATGCTTGCGTTGTTCTGCTACCACTTTGTTTTCCTTTCTCTGATGTTTAACAACTTCGGTTAGAACATATTAGTTTTTTTCACCGATATGAATTTACTCGAACCCATATATTTAATTTCACCCACCAACGTCTTTATTCATTGCGTCCCATTTTATGAGATATATTCTATGCAAATAGTTACGTTCGTTTGTATAAACACTTGTTGTATTG
>CALYDF020001312.1:0-10142 GCA_944474145.2 Dicrocoelium dendriticum
AAGTGTAAGTTGGTTTAGCCCAATTGCGGTGAAGAGGCATCAAGAATGCAACATCAGCCTCAGCATGCACAAATAACGAGTATTTATTGGTTGACTTGTAACATTTATGTACAATACTCGATCATACCTGTTTGTATTAATGTTACCCATGTTTGCAGGCGGGTCACTTACTGTCAAAGATAAACCAATTACTTTTTGTACCATAGGCTTGGGTGTTCAGGCATTTACCCGGGGCTAAATCTCACTAAGGCTGTAGGAATGGAACACTTGGGTACCATTCTGTTTTACCAACTGGCAGGTGAATTTTGTGGTTTAGTTGCGCGACGGTTTGCTAATTCTCTGCGCAGCTGTTCTCCGAGTAACGGCTGGGAAAAGGCCGCTATGTGCCACCGTTTTTAAATATGGTGTTGAACACATCAATGAGCACTACAAACCCGTTAGTCTGACCAGTGCGTTAGACAAGGCATCGAAAATCTCTTTTACTAGGGCTTTGTAAATCTATTTGTTGGCGATTGTCAAGCTCGGCTGCTTCCAGCAGTGCTTTTGTTAGGGCTACTCTTACCTTACCAAAGTGGTAGGGGCGCACAAACTTGAACAGATGAGGGCTCAAAATACGCGATGGCCATATTATTCATTTAGTTTCGCACCAGTTGACCTGTTCCGCTTTCTCACCTTTTGTAATCACTGCCGGTCTATGGAATCTTTGGACCAATCTGTCATGGCTGTTGACTTTTAAACCGAAACAAATGTGTGGTTGTATGGGTTCTAGCTAAACCTATCGATCAGTGGCCGTTTTGGTGGTGTCCTGCATTTAATCGGTCCTTCACCACCTGCATTTCACTTTGCAAACAACTTACATGACTAGCCGAATGTGCCATCCGTAAGTTACACGGACGAGGTAAAGCTTCCAGCCAAACGGAACGAACTTGTAAGTTCACCGGCACTTCAATGAGCTCCAGATAGGGTTTAGGAATATTCGCCTTCTGGATGGCAGCCTATAAATCACGTCCAAAACTTTCGTTTCTGGGGCTTGCCTGCATCGCACACCGACGCCTTATCTGCTTGGTGGAAAGTGAGCGCCCCTCCAAGCTGATACGGATGTAATGCTGTCTCGTGAATCGAAGCAACTAACCAATGAAAGTCATCCGTTCTCTAAGGTTTCAGCATTCTGTGAACGATCCGCAGGTCATTCGGAATCACAATAACTAAAGGGTATTTGCAAGCTTATTTGCAGAATTCGTCAGGCAACAACCAAAACAACTGCACACTGACTGTTATGGCCGTTTTGTCCGAAACAATACGGCAGTTGATAATGTTTTGCGTTATTGGACGATGTGGTTAGTTGAATTAAGGTAAATACCCGGTTGCAAGTAACTACTGCACTTAACTTAACTTTACTGAGCACGTTACCAACCGTGAAACTAAGGCCCCGATAATTTATTCGTAAGACTTGAAAAGCGATGTTGAGAACGGAATAAAGGTTAGGCGCTTTACAAAATTTGCGCAAAACCCGCATTGAAGTATTGCTTTATGTTATTCAGCAATCCTAAGAAATGCGACCGAATCGCGCTCCAGAACTAAGCATTTCCTTACGTCTCCCACTTTGAACGACCGCGCCCGTTGTATTCAACATAATATGAGTTCAGTTAAATGAAATCCACCTAGTTTCCCCAGTGCGACGCCCAACATGCCCAGTTTTCCTGCTTCTCGGAGGGCTACACGACATGGTGACAGAGGAGAAGAGGCCGACGCGCCGGAACCCGCTCGTTTTTGCTGGACAGCCGTCGAGCACACTGCAGACCGCCCTGTGGATTACTTAACGCATGCTGCCAGAGAACTGGAGAATGTGGAAGGCGAAGTGGAGGGATTTCGTCACCTTGACCCAGTTGGATGGCAACCAATGACGTACCTGTTGGCGATGTTTAGACTAGCTGCGGGCGACGAAGCCTGGAGGATGCTCGAAACATTGGAGCTCAGGGAGACAGGTGAGGAAGTCGAACTTTCGGAAGTGCCGAGAAGAGTCGGGGTGTTTTGCGGAAGCCAGGTAAATGAAACGTATTTGAGGTATTCGTTTCTTTTTAGCGACGGATCCTCAAGTGAATCGTTTGAGACTTACATAACAGAACTGAAACTGTTGGCTCGTAACTGCGACTTCTACAGCTACATGGCGCCTTGCTACGTGATCGCTTGACCGTTGGCATACAGAACACTAAGCGTACTCAGCGCCATCTGAGACAAAGGAAACTGGCTTTGGAACAATGTATGGGACGTCTGCTTGAGTTAAGCAAGGACGGCGCAGCAGCTGGAGCACGTAAGAGCCGAAACTGACACCGATCTGTACACGGTATCCCGAACCAGCAATAGTCCGCCCCACGCACTGAAGGACAGGGTCCGATTTGTGCGTTTGGCGGTGGTGTACATCCTAGAAGACAGGAGAGCTGCCCAGCTTGGGGTAGAACTTGCACAAAATGTTCCAAGTAGAACCATTTTGCTTGCTGTTGCTGATCGGCCAAGGCCAGCCCAGTAGTCCAGAGCGTCAACCAGCAGTTACAAGAATTTTCGATAATCAAGTTGGAAAATCGTGGAGAACACAGGTATGTTTTTGCGATGCATTTGGTTCGAGGGGGACCGGTGCGCTTCCAACGGGACTCAGGGGCTGCTCTCAGCCTCCCACCTGGGAATCACTGTGAGCGACTGACATGGGACAGGACGCAAATTGTTACAGAAAGTGGAATGGTTCAAAGCTGCTGCCAAACCGTGCCGCCACGTTGAAGGCCATCAATCCGAAAACTGAAACGGAGCATCAACTTGATTTCCTAATAGCATCAGGAGACCTTATACCCATTTCGTTTACTGACTCTACTCAGAGTCTCGCTTTTGTCACTTGTAACCATGCAAGTTTTGTCCACGCGTGTGAAGTTAACATATATTGTTGACAGCTACCTATGCGTGTATGACGAGGTCGTAGGGAAATTCGAAGGGTGTGGTCATTTATGTTTAACCGAATCCGCCATGCCGATATTGTTGCCGACCAGAATGGTGCCTATTGCCTTACGTGAGAAAATTTTAGACACGCTGCAGCGGCTTGTTATTTTATTTTTAATAGCCAAAGCTGTGAATTAGACAGATTGGATTAGCCGGTGGCGACCGTTACTAAGAAATCTGGTGAACTAGGCATGTGCATTGTTCGAAAACCACTTAACGCCGCACTCAGGGAAGGACTGTGCGCTACCGACGCTAGAGGACGTACTATTGGTGCTATCCAGAGGTAGAATAGTCACTAAACTCGACCTTGCTTCTGCGTTTCGGAATGTATTACTTGATGAAGAGGCAGGCTACCTGATCACGTTTCGGACAAATTTCGGGAGTTTCCGCTGGCTTCGTTTACCCTTTGGATGAAAAGTGCCTAACGAGATGATCCAGAAAAGACTACTGCAGGGTTTACGCGATCTACCAGCAACGTTCTGTGTAGCAGATGATGTTTTGGATTGTGGCACAACGCGAAAGGAGCGCTAGCTGGAGCTGCACCGATTTTTACAGCACTTCTTTGAACCTAAGGTCAAGTTAAAACCTGAGAAGCTCGAATTGCATAGAACGGAAGTGGTGTTTCATGTACACTTGCTACACTTTGAGGGATGGAAACCAGATCCAGAGCAAGTCAGGGCCAGAAAACAGATGCCTCCTCCTACTGACTTAAGAGCCGTTAGCAGGCTAAATGGGACGGTGAATTGCCGAAGCCGTTTCTTGCCCAGATTAGCCGACGTAATGGTACCGATTCGAAAACTGACGCATAAGGGTGAGAAGTGTCATTGAGATGCGGAGCAGTAGGAAGCATTTCAGCAACTAATTGAATTGATCACGAGCGCCCCGTTCTTGCTTACCATAACACTTTACTCCCGCTCGAGATCCAGTGTGACAGCAGGCAATATGGTATCGGAGACGTATTCATGCAGAACGTAGGCCCGTCGACTTCCGCAGCCGGACGCTGACAGAGACCGAGCGTCGTTGCGCGCAAATAGAAAGGAATGTTTGCACTGTTTTACGCCGTAGTGAGTTTCAATGGCTACGCATTTGGCCGCGAATCCACCGACTTTACCGACCACGAGTCCCTAGTGTCGATCGCCAGCAAGCCGCTCCATGGTATTCCACGCCGCCTGCAAAGCAAGTATCTTCGTCTTCAGAAGTATGATCTAGAGTATGTCTACCGGCCAGGATCCCAGACGCACATTGCGGAGACGCTGTCAAGAGCACACCTGTCAGCCACGCCAGGAAAGCAAGAAGCCCCAGATGTTGTCCATGCGACACAGCTTATCGCGTCACTAAGGAACGCTTGCAGCATTTCCAACGATACACTGAGGAGGACGAATTGTGTAGAATACTGAAGCCCACGATCATGAACGGATGGCCTGAAGACAAGAAAAGTTATCAAAGTAGCTGACTCCATTCTTCCATCTTCGTACTGAACTAATTACTCCGAATGGATAGTGGTTCCAAAGGAACTGCGGCGTTCGATGCGGGAGGTGATACATTTTGCACATTTAGGAACAATGAACTGCGTGGCATGAGCTAGAGAGCTGTTGTTCTGGCCCGGAATGACCAGCCAAATACTTGACTACGTCTCCAATTGTGTAGCATGCAGAGCATACGACGTAAGCCAGCCAAAAGGACCGAGGATGCCACTTGAGGTCCCTGGCAGCCCTTGACAGAGAGTTGCGCTGGACGTATTTTCGCACGATGGAAGGAAATATTTGATTGTGGTCGATTATTTTAGTAACCACTTCGAGATCGATGCGCCTACGACGACTAGTAGGCAATCCGTGGTGAACAAGTTGCGGTGCCAATTCGCTCAGCATGGAATACCCGAGGTGGTGATTTCAGACATCGGGCCGCAAGTTAACCTTGCAGCGTTTCGTGCACTCAGCAAGAAGTGGGACTTTCGTCCCCGGCTAACCAGCCCATACCATAATCAATCAAACGTTAAGGCTGAGTTCGCAGTGAAGGAAGCGTAGAAGGTGTTACAAATGCCAAGGAGAATCAGCAAGATCCGTACATAATGATCCTTAATCAAAGGAGTATACCATCTACTAATATCCGATCGTGTCCAGCACAGCGTCTATTCAGTCGCCACAGAAGGACGCTAATAACGACCGCTACACTTCTACTGCAGCCCGAAATAGCGCCGTCCGTTGTCTTACACGACTGACTAAGGAACAGAATGCTAAGGCAAAAAGTACTATGATCGCGGATCGAAAAGCCTCCCACCACTAGGTGAAGGAGAATAAGTACGGATGCAGCCATTACCGGAATCCGGCGGATGCTGGTGGAAAGGAGGGATCGAAGGTCGGAAGGCAGAAAGAAGCTAGAAGTTATGCTTGGAGGCAATATGTTTCGACGGAATCGGATGCAACTGGGAAGAGTGCCTCAGAAACGGACACCGCGGGTAGAGGGTCAGCAACAACAACCAGGGAGGAATACTGCTACCCAAGCCCAGGACATTAACCGCACACGAACGGGTAAGTATCACGGAACATATTGTTACGCAATCCTAAAAGCGAGAAAAGTAAGGCTGTGCTGGAGCCTGGAAATGCTGGGGATTGAAACTGCTCGAACGTTACAGGCCAGACTGATAACGAGTGAGCATGTTGCCGGAAGCAGACTGACCAGCCAATCAGAAAATATTTGACCCGTAATCGCGTCCAGCCTACAACCATCCACTGAACGTGTAAGTGACCATTCAGGTGCCGGCAGGTGAAAGAGCGCATACACGTGCACCCATGAGCCCAGGCTAGCGGCATTGCACAAAGGGAAAAAGCGCGCGGGCCTATTCACCCCAATCGTACATTCACTAAGAAAGTCCAGGTGATTTTATACAAAGTGAACTTGGCGGGCAAGCAAAAATCAAGGGATAGGGAGCCAGCGATACAATGCGCATAACAGGAAGGAGCCATTGGGACGGGCTGTTGTAAATAGTGTAGTTACTCTATAAATATTTAGGCGTAATCTTAATAAATGGCCTCATGATCGCGGCCCAGTCTTCTTGCTGTACGGAGGAATCCACGACAATGCAAGGTTTGACCTTCGGAACTCAAATGTCATTTATGACAAGTTCGCGGAAACAGCGGATTTGCTTTCCTCATCCGAGCCTGTTGTAGATACTCGGGTAAGAGCTGAAGGCTACAGCGGCTATAATACAAAATAACTTTCTACATCAAGCGTCATCAAGTAACCAAAAATTGCACATTGTGCTCCTCATTATTCCTTAATCCAGCCTTTAAGTCTTGCTTAGTGCAGTGGCATTGCACTTCCCTGCTAATTCTGATGCACCGTTGCACATTCCTGGGTAAACCATTTACAGTAATTTATGTACAAATTAACATAGGGGTTGCTGTTTTGAGCGTAGAAAAGGACTGCCATGTCGCAGCTTTCCGAGCTATATTAGCCGACCACCTAGAGGACGCTGTTTCGATTCAGTCTATTGGAGATCAGTCCGAGCTCCTAAGGGGTTGTGTATCCAACCCACTGACTTCCTCATATGCTGGTTTTGCTGAGCTGGTTAAGCTAGTTTATCAAGTCTCATTCAGTCCGTAGTGAAATAGATACTTAGCAGGTTTCAATATGCCATACCTCGTAGCCTGTTTTTCCACACCTTCCAGATACAGAGTCTTTGTGGACGCTGTTTATACACATGAATGGACATAAATTTTGCGCGCACCCACTAGAGGACGCAACCCGCTGGACGTAATATGAAAAGCATTTCACACGGATGGGCCAAAA
Organism: Dicrocoelium dendriticum; assembly: GCA_944474145.2. NCBI lineage: Eukaryota > Metazoa > Platyhelminthes > Trematoda > Plagiorchiida > Dicrocoeliidae > Dicrocoelium > Dicrocoelium dendriticum. The sequence goes on from CALYDF020001312.1 coordinate 6,775, forward strand.
TGTTACACAGTATTCCGCCTGGTGACCACAACAGCGAGGCTCAACTTTGTCCTTACCATCAAGACATTATGTATGGCACATCAAAACCTCTCCATGGAATTAACGGGGGATCATTTTCCTAACTTATCTGTGCAGCTCCTGGAATGACACCCTGGCAGCTTACACAAAAGTTACGCGTTGCGCGCTTCATAAACTTTTCACGAATTGCCTAAGCACCCTTGATCTCAAAAGGTAGGAAGCTTGGTCAGCTTTGGACTTCCGTTGCTGCCGTCACACGCAACGTGGCTATTAGGCCTAAGTAAAGGCGCATCAGTTACAAAGACATCAAACGCTTCCATCCGCTTAAAGGAAGTTTGGAGAGGTTCCAGAAACTTGCTGAACATGGTACCTATAACAGCTGAGCGCATAGCGCTGTGCATCAGCGACAAAGTAATAACTTATACCAGATTTATGTATAGTAAGGTCCGTTACTGTTCACGTGCTTTCCAATAAAATGCAGATTATCTATGCGATTGCAGTAAAACATACGTTTGCAACTTCTGCACAAAATGTAATTCGCTATTAATAAATAAGTAACCCAAGTTTATAATCGATCAACTGCACACGATTTAACTGACCTAAACAAAATCATGGTGGCAGTTGTCGGTTGAAGATGACACACCACACTGGTCCGGACGGTGTCTTCTCTTCGCATTCGATGGTCGTAGTTAGGAAACGTTCACTCCACATTCTGAACACTTTTACCCAGATTAGCGAGAGCGGCGAACTCCCAAGACTTGTGATGGCACGCGACAGTCGTGCCACGACAAAAATAACGTACTTGTCAAAGCATTGAAACTACCGTCTTATAGGTCGCACAACTAAACCTCTGCGGTCATGGAGAGGATAATAAAGAAGGGGTTATTGGAATTTCTACTGCACTGCAAACTTATAAAATGGTTGACAAGAATAGATGTTAGTCGCAGCAAGTTAGCGCGTAGCAAGACAGCAGAAAAGGAAAGCGTAAAAGTATAGTATACCAAACAACTAACGGAGCGGATTACAGATTAAGAAAGGCAGATGTGTGTGCACGTGCACAAAAAGGTCAATATATTTTAAGTTAGTGAAAGTTATAATTCCTTAGGCAACGCGTGACATCCCCGATCGTCGTGCTTGACGTAGAAGTTAGGATTAAAAAGCTTTAGCCGGTTTACGGATTCGACTGTACTGCTGACGTAGGGCCTCACTTGTTGTTTCGGTTTAAACGCGCTCCGCTACTTGTTCTTCGCAAAACAGGAGTCGGATTCCGCTTCGGCATGTGTACCTGTACCCCGAGGGCGTATGTGAACCGAAAGTCTGCGAACGATCCAGCCGGTTGGAACCTGCAGCTCATTTACTTCCTGCAGAACTGAGCACAGTTGCTGGTTGTCAGCACTAGTTTTGCAGTAGCTGAGAGTATACTAGTCGGTCTGCTTTGAATGCGCTTCCATCTTTTGGTTTTCTTAGGACCTTGGCTACACCCGTCGCTTCAATACTATCATACCCGGGTCCAGAAACAAAAGTGTAGCCTAGTCGTGTGCTTACTACTAAAGAACTGTACCGCCGGTATATTACCAAAGGTCTCAGTGTTTGGCGAACTGAAGGTGAAAGGAAACCATCCAATAGCAATTGCCATGTTTCTACCCGCACTTGTAGTTAGCCTTGTTTTACCGTTTGTAAAGCATCTTCCGCTGGGCTTGTGTTGCTGGACACCATGAGTCCGCTTTGATGTGCTGGATCCCATGGTTGGTACCAAACGTACGAAAGTTAGCACTAGTAAAAGGTGAACCATTATTTGTGCATATGGCTATCGGGGTGCTAAACGTAGCTAATAAGAGCGCATTACAGCAATGATGGCTTCAGGTTAGACTTGGGCAGTTGGGTTTACATCAATGCATTTTTCTTGGGTGTATTTAAGTAGAAGAAATATCGTACCCTTTAGTGATCCAAAGCAGTCTGCTTGGATCACTCGTTACGGTTTTTAGGCTTATTGCCAAGCAAAACTGGGCCGGGCACGTAGCTACATTGATGGGCTTGACAACTACCACAATCTTTCAATAAATTCTGCCTGCAACGAGCTTGGACCGCAACAATATCTTTTCCTAATACTTTGCTCCTCACTACTCTTGGATATGCATCTTGGAACGTTGACGAATCAGTGCCCGTGCATTACTGGGGTACCAGCCAAGCACCTTAGAAAACGCAGCCGTCGATTTGACATAGTACGTTTCTGCCCAATATAGACAGCAGTAATTTCACTGTTCCTACAGAAGGCAAACTTTCATTCAAATAGCGGTTAACATTAAAAGCACTAGGTCCCGGTCCGTCCGTTGAAGAATTGCTTCGTTTCGTATTTTGCTGTAGTTAGAAAAGGCTTTCAATTAACACATACAAAGGGAGGCGCTTCTGTACATTTTCAGTTATTGGCAGACACCTTAACGTATTGGCTGTGCAGTCGTTAGCGCCAACAATCCAAACGACCTTGTAATTGTTGCCACTCAAGATTACAGCTTATCACCGCATCCATAATTACTGCAGTTTTAATGGCTAGGCTTTTACCCAATAATGATTCATAGGCTAATAGCCACTGTGCAGCTCAAAGAAATTTCTTAAAAGTTACTGGTGGAACCATTTTACCCCAAAGATGTCAGTCAGCGCTTTTTGTAGGACTGCCTAATTCTCTGCTAAATGTAAGGTACGCAATGCGAGTGCTGTCGGACGAATGGCTTCATCGTTTCTACGACGGAACAGTACAGCACCGACCTCCCCAGGGGACGCATCATATTACATAAAAAGATGTTTATCAGGAGCGGTATGAGCTAACGTTGGTGAAGAAGCAAGGGCTTGTCTAGCTATAGTGAAATTGCCACTGGGACGAGCATTCTAACACTGTGGTACAATTTTGTATAGTAAGTCTTTTAATGGAGTTTATGCTGTAGCGACCTTAGGTAAGAAATGACCATTGTGGGTTAGCATTTTTAAGGACGGAGGAAGTGCAGCATTATTCTTTGGCTCCAAACTTTCTGTAATTGGCTTCAGCTTCTTATATAAAACATGCAGCAGGTCTTTTTCAGCAGGTAGACAAAATACTAAGCAAGAGCAGAAGGGTACTCACAATTGTTTTTTTAAGTTATATTACCTTTGTCCCAAGTCTTAGGGTACAAACCTTGTGTCTGAATATTTTCTGTATCACAACTTTCCGAGGTTAGAGTACCATCCAGATAAGAAAAAGCGAAGTGTTATCACTTACCAGGCTGTAAATAATCAACTAGCAGATGCCGAGGACTAATTACTGCTAAATTTTCGACAAGTATATTGGAAATTCCGTATGTGTGGTGATCGTATTAAGC
>CALYDF020001313.1:0-25017 GCA_944474145.2 Dicrocoelium dendriticum
CAATGGCGTGAAATTGTCTCACCAGTCAACATTGAAAAGTACAGCTCCACTACAGGCACCACATGGCATTTTCACTTTCCTTGAAGCTCGTTTCAGTCACTTTAATATCGACACCCTCGCTCCGGTACCGAGTAGAGTGGATATAAGTAAATACTTACTTGTATCGATGGTTTTGCTAATTTTACAGTGGCAGTACGTGTCGCACACATTTCTGAAGAGACGGTAACACAACAATGTGTATCATTTGATCGTGCATTAAACGCTCACTCTATCTTAACAGCTGATGGCAGTGTGTAATTCGAAATGACGTTTTTCGACAGCTAACCAATATTCTCGGAACCAATCGAATAAAAAAGTAATGTGTTCAACCCGTCAGCAAAGGCGTTAGAAGAAAGTTAACATCGCCATTACAAAACATCATTGATGGTACGTTCTAACCCAGTCCGTTGAAGACAAAGGACTACCCGTATAATTAATTCTGCCATAAAGACCTAAAGCAGCTTCATGTAATTGAGTTCCCTGAAATTAGTTAAGAGCACAATACAAAGTAATGTTGCAATATGCTACCATTCCGTGATGTTTGTTCACTGGCAATATGACAAAGTAGCAAAGGGTAACTGCAGGATTTGCAGTAAGGAATGCATTGAGGCTGAGTTTCAATTCAAGTTGCAGACCATGCAGGCTAACGACTTGCCAGAACCCTATATTAGGTTTCATATCCGCCCAGCGAATAGTGAACAGCCGGTCGTTATTACTAGAACAAAGTGCCTGTTTATCTGCGACTACCCTTTAATGGGTATATTCTAGTTACGCAGGATTAGTGAATCACAGCAGTGGAAATATGGTGTGTATTCAGGCCGGTAAATTCTGTATTCGCTGGACAAACAAGAAGCTACCACTGCACCCGGTCAAAACAACTAACCCGGTCTCCTCCACAAGGCACACCATCGATTTGTTTGCAACTGTGTAAGTAGTTAAAACTGAAAAACCAACGTTTGCTTTCGTAAGCGTTTTGGGAACACCTCCTGAATTGTGTCGTTAGCTTGAAAAGGCAGCCGGAAACTGGACCTGCATCATTTCAAAAGGTACCTGCCTTTTTAATTGCCAAACACCTGATGAAATCAGATCATCAGGTGGATCTCAACTCGGGGTTTAGTGTCATCTATTATAACTCAAAAGCCAGTCCTAAAGCTTGTCGAGTCAGTTGCTATGAAATATCATTCAACCAATTTTGCTCTGGAAGCAATTGTTCGTCACGCTTAAACACACGTGGAATTAAAAGTACTTCCCAAAGCTGTTGCCGACCTTTACTTCAACGGTATGTAAGCTCAAGCTTTCAACCTGTTGTTTAATTTGTTCACGTTATCATTTTTGTAATGTCCTTTTGCAAGTGACTAGAGGCATGATATCATCTCGCAACATCTGTTCTTTACTGTGCTGTGCAACTTAATACAGGGAACTCAATGCCTCAAATTTCTAAGAAGAAGACCAGGCTGAAACGATCAGTGTCCCTTGTGCATGGGTAATATTAAAGTGCGAGATTGCCACGGAGTAAATGAGCATGCTTTTCTCTGTGAGTGTTAGTGAAACACTAGGTAACCTTGACAGATTTGTAAATTGCTGCGGAGGAAAAAGGATGAAGTTAACACTCAAAAGCTAAATCAGCTTGCCAAATCATACTTGGAGGAGACCGAGTTAATGCTTTCAGAGTTGTTGGAGATAAATGAACTTCGTTCGTTCACAGTTGGTCATTCGCCTTTAGTTTGTTGAATTAACGGCACGAACTTTTAAAGCTGAGATTGACAGAATGAAAAGGAAACTGGCTAAGAAGCAACGTGGATCTCTCGAAATAGATGATAATTAATTACCTTTCCATGGACATTTGCGAAAACATGTATAACCTTTCTTTGAACGCACTGAAAAGGATACAACTCTAAGCCCCAGCATTAGGTGCACATTTCAAAACCACCGCAAAGAAAGGCAGCGACATTCTGGTTGCGGCGCAACTCGAAAACCTAAGTTATCAACTCACTTATCTAAAACCAACACCATAAGAGAGCTATAACTGGCTCAAACTTAAGCTATTTGACATCCCAAGTGGTTTCTTGTTGGCTCCGATTCGTCAGTTCTGCTGCCTGGATAGTAATAACATTAAAACGCCACGTGAGTTATAGCCAATATTTAATGTTCTGCAAACCGGACGAAATTACTGTAGTGACCATCATTCATAAGTCAGATAATAAAACAAGATGGAAGAGATTCTGAAGGACAAGTCAACATTTCATTTGAACGAGAGTGCGACCAAAATAGCGCAAATTGAGAAGAAGGAAACCAAAGATTTAAAACCATTACTGTTTCGTTGCAAGATAACATAGGTATAATGCTCTTAATCCGTTGGGCATCGACATCCCTTATCTATTTGGCCTACCTAATTTACACAAAATATCGTCCCGCTCAGACCAATAGTATCCATGCATAACTCACCGTATCACATGCTAACATGCTGGTTATTTGAACTAATGACTACATTTACAGAGATGGTTGTAAAGCTTACCTACATACATGCCTTTGTTTTAACTGAAACCTTACGCGAAAGCAACACTTCGGACAAGGAGATGGGTTCTAGTAATCTACAGTCCTTGTTTACCTACATTCCTTCGAACGAAAAAGTATATTTCCTCTTTGAATTTCTCACTAGTGAAAAAGTGCCACTGTCGATTTCTGAAGATTATCCTAAGGATTAGTCGTTACTCTGCACGGATAGTGTGTCGTTTATATTCGTGGGACTGGCATGCAGATAATTTGACAGCGTGCCAGTTGGAATTCCCTTTGCCTTCTGCTGGTGGGCATCTTCGTGGCGCTGGTAAACTGGTGCTGTGTCTCAGACCTCGGACGAAGTTTGCTTAACAAGAGGTAATTGGACAACACATTGATGATCGCAAAATCCTTAGAGAAGCTCATTCGCTTTTCAGTTATAAATGTTTACAAGATTACCGCCCGCCTTTTCTACCTCTACTCTGTTGAGGCGTGACGATTGCATGATGTATTCTCCGTTTACAGGTTAGCTACATGGATTGGTGTGTATAAAACGTTAACTGTTTTACAAGGGGTAAATTCTAGCGGTGTTCGTCTAAACGTTGTTTTGTCGGGCCGACAGGATATGCAGTAAGGAATGCACCTATGCTGAATTGCAATTCATCACGCAGACCCTACTTGTAAATAGCTACGCAGAAGCACTCTTTAGATTTTATAGCCTTCTCGCAGTTAGTGAAAAGCTGATCGTTCTTACTGTGGCAAATATGCTTGTTTCTCTTTGAGTACTTTTTAAAGCGGATGCTCTAGCTATGTAGGTAGAAAGAAGCCCAGAATTTGCATTACGGCATGCATTTGATGCCGCTGAATTATTCCTTCTTTGGACAACGAAGAAGCTATCACAGCTACCTACTAAGGCATTTTGAGCCGGTCTCTGTCACTACGCACTCTGTCTAAAGCTGATTTATGTTGTTCTGCTGCGGAGCTTTATACTGTCTCTCGTTAAATCTTCAGGTTTACTTTGCTCAACCGATAGACACGAAGTTTCCAAAACCTTCAAACTCTGTCCATCGCAAACCTTCCTCTGTGCGTGAACTGAAGTTTACTGATACAGGTGCTCAAGCCAAATGGGTTTGGGTAGCAAAGGAAAAGAGACCTTGTTCACAAATGTTGTTACGAAATGATGAAATCCGTAAGCCACTACCGCCACCGTACTAATAGTCATTTGAAATGGTCTATAGGTCCCAAAACACTAGGAATGTTAAAGTCAATGTTGTTTCTGTAGACCGTCTTAAAAACAATATATTTACTACAATCATTCGGAAATCGATCTATAGTTTCCCAAAATACATTACGTATGTAGCTGTCTTCAAATTTCGTTAAATGCGATCCACAGCTGTAAAGATCTAAATTTAAGTCAGAATACGGCATTAAAACGCAGCAGACAAGTTGGGAAAGAAGAGTTCATTATCCAACCCGCAAGGTTCATCATGCATCAAGACGATTTCAGCTTGTCTTACTGATCAATTTCGTTTATTATTCTCCAGGTTCTTCCAGGCATTGAGAGAACATCTCACACAAGAGAAGAGAATATCAGGAAGTTTTGCTTCATAACAACAAGTCAACCATCACAGCGTTTGGTACATTTACTTTGCGCTCAAATTTTTCATTTTGCCTTAGATACAAAATCATAGCTTTCATGCCTCCCATGCCTCAGCCTCGGGCATTTCTTGTGATATTGTAGCAGGTAGAGTTCAGTTTTACCGGCTGTTCCCAACGGGTTATTTACTCATAGTCGTTTGAATATCTTGCAGCTAACACAATAGCAGGGATGTATGAAGTAACTTCATCAGTTTTTCACACAAGTTGTTTTAAGACATTACGCTTATCAGCTTACGTTTTCACCAGTTGCATCGACCACAATTCAAACGTTCAGGCGACTATACATATCAACTTAGAATAACTGAAAACTAAAGTGAAGCAAGCCCAGCAGCGTAGTGTCATAGGCTTTCGCTTCATACTCCATTATTACTTTGTGGGAATATTAATATATAACATTTGAAATGTTTACTTATATTTGCTTTTGGCACCTGAGAACGAGGGGGTATTTATTCCGAAATCCACACCTGTAAATGCTCTTATAGATTAATACATATATTATCAACCACTTGCGTGCTAGGAAGCAAACTAGGTTTACTTGAGCAACGTCCTCTCCTACACAGAATACAGTTAGATGTAATCCCTTAAACCTTGTACAGAAGAAGCAATCACCCAACCTGTTCCGTTGGAAAAGTGAGCACAACTACTGAAAATTGGAAATATCAAAAATGAGGTGAGCACTTGATTTATACACATAGGTGTAGACTTAAGTAATTAGTCTTATTACATCAGAGTCCAAATATGTTAGTTCTGAACCGTCAACTAGAAGCTGATTCCATTAGAACAGGCTAAGCTTATTCGTTACATATATGTTATCAGCAACCGATTCTAAACAGGAAACGGGTCTAGAAGAATCATGAATATGAAGCACTGGTCAATGATAAATTTAGTTGCTGGAAGCATCACTCGGTAAGCTAAAAAATATATTAGTTATCCAGCCACAGTTTAGCATAAAATGGTGTAAGCCAAGATACATACAATTACCAAACACATAATTAAATTCACTGAAATAAAATATATGAACATAGTATACAAAGTAGATTAATGATGTCGTTGATTGCAAGCCGATATAAAATTTATACGCTTTTACAACCTACAAAAGTAACAGCAACAGACTAAAATGAATGCAACATTCCGGCTATTAATTAAACTATTTTTTTCGGCTAGCATTCCATATTTCTGTATAAACCAGCAAAAGCGACTACAACCAGGGAAGCATTATTCAGTTTATTTCACCGGAATATCGTTGGAACTTTTCTCTTCGTGTAGATCTTACTTTAGCATAGTTCAGCTTAACCTTACTTTACTCATAAGTTAGTGATACATAAATTGCGTGTTAACAAATCGTGCGTTTTGGACGGACTAAATTTGCAAACAGAAGTACACATAAAATAAAGCATTTAATGGGTTCTAAAATAAAAGCGTAATCGGTGGATCTTTTGCAGCATCTAATTTATTAAATCGGTGTAGGAATCAATGGAAACTTGGATTTGTGTATGGATGTATCTCCCAGTCCTAGAATATTTTTGCAATCTACCATCCAAGAATTTTTCTGCAATTGTAGGGATTGAATAAATACTAAGTTTCACGACATTCTCTCCAGCTTTGAAAATTGGTAGCGGATTCTAATCAACTGCTACCGCTAATCTGTTTCATCACAATCTAGCAATCTTAAAATAACTTAGTTACACTGTTAAGAATTTGAGTTAAAGCATGTCAATAAAACCCATTTTAGTTTGCTGGTAAATGTGGATTGTGGATGTACAACTAGTCACGTTTTCACGATTTGTTGATAAACGTGAGCTATTATAGTTTTGCCGTATGAATTTTCACAAATAGAATAGTTCTGGCTCCTGGAATTTACCAGATGTATTTGAATTTTAACGGAACTGTTTTTTTCTTTATTCCTCACCAAAATCAAAATTAGGGTGAGGTCTTCATTATACATGGAACGTTAATAATATCAATCTCAAAAGCACAGGTAATACAAAAGGAAGCCAGTTGATTAGTGGACGAATACGGCAGCAACGTGATTTTGCTATTGTTCTAATTGATAAACCAAACATTTCCGGTTAATCGCGGTAGCTGCTATTTACTAAACACAACCATGTACCTTATATCATCGTGCATATGCCGATCAGTTTTTAAGCGGACAGTATGAGGTTACAACGTCAAACTGGTTCAAAATCGTATGTTTGTATTTTAGCTGACCCCAAAAATGTCAGCTAAAAGAGAATCGTTTTTTTTCGTAATTTTTACTTCAACACTATCCGCGGTCAATTGATTGTGCTAAAGCGAACGGCGCTCTACTGCTGGTCACTTCTGGTGGCCTAAGATGATATGATCGCGGTTAATAGTGTTTACAGCCGTCAGTACAGTGTTTTGATTATATGTCAAATCACACGAAACAAGTAAGACAGCCGACAATATAGCGTAAAGTTAAAGTGTATTTTTGACACCGTCAAGCATAATCGGTTGCCATATGCATCCGAATCGATGTAGAGCAGCAGGTGAATACTAGGTTTATCATAAGTGGTGTGGGACAACGTTGTTCTTTGATGGCACCAGCTTGACCAGCATAGCATAACGTATAAGCGCTGTGATTCGACAGCCAAAATAGAGCTAACGGGAAATCCAACGATCTAACTGAAATTTCATTTGCCCAGATTTCTTGCCATCTTCCAAAGTCGTGAAAATTTGAAAACAGCATGGATAGAAGATCATTACATATGCCAGTAGCATTAATTTGTATGTTATCATATTTGCAGAGCAATCTAATAATTGTATGACTGCATGCCATTTCACGGTGAATGAAAAGCAATTGAGAGAACGGCGAAAGAAATGGTCAGAATTGTCACAAATGCCCGTAGGGAAGAGAACAGCACGCTGTAGAACAACCATGTTGTCTGCAATGGAGGAAAATTAGCACAGTGTGTTATGCAGTCACGGTACAGCAGGTCAATTGTTACCTGAACTAACATTAGGATTAGAGCACTCATGAGGTTTAAAGATACGAAATTCCAGTCAGTAACACCGGTGAATTTTGTGGACTCCTCCGGATGCTGCAATCGTTTTATGATCCGATTCGACCCGCACAAAATTAACCCAGCAATAGTCGAGAAAATTGGACAGCAAATTAGAAGATTTTTAGCTGTTCGTGTTTCAGACGAGAAACCAATACCATTTGAAACGTCCCAACTAGGAAATATAGACAAGACACCCAAGTATTTTGATATGCCTTCAAATCGCACGGTGGAGCAGAAAAGTGGCAACGCAGTTAATGTAAGTACGACGGAATACGAAAACAATGCAATCCGCCACGAAATTCATATGTGAGATATACCGAGAATTTTCAACGTAAACGTAATGTTCGTGGCAAATAGAAGTAACGATTAAAATCCACACAATACTCTGTCTCGACGGAGAATCGAACGCCGGTCCAACGAACTGCCGTTCCGCTGCTTTACCACTGACCTACCGATGGCTGACAATTAGGTGCGCAATTTAATACATGAATACTGCTTGGCGCGACGTATTGCTAATGAGCCCACAGTGAGTGAGCCAATCTGCAACACCAGGAAAGATACTGTGAGCGCAATGGCAATACGTCGCGCACCAAGCAGAATTCATGTATTAAATTGTGCACCTAATCGTCAGCCCTCGGTAGCTCAGTGGAAGAGCAGTAGACCAGAAGTTCGTTGGACCGGGGTTCGAATCCCCGTCGAGGCAGATTATTGTGGAGTTTAAGCGTGAATTCTACTTTCCAGGAACCTTACGCTACTCACAAACCACTATCAAGTAAACATAATGTGCCCACCTATTTGTACTTCAACCCCACGGCTGGGATACCGTCTGTCACTAGCGAGTGGTGCTGAGGCAAGATAGAGGCATAGGAGTGCAGTGAGCTTCTGATAGCTTTCACATGTGAATTTTTTAAAATTGCGCATAATCATTTTATAAGCCGACCTACCCAATGCAGACACGGATAATTATCAAAATCTCTAGGTTTATACATGCTAATATAGGATACTTATTTATGCTGGTATATTTATGTTTCTTGGTTTTTAAAACGGTACAGTTATTTCCTTATTTTTCTTTAACTATAAGAATTGCATGATGCATACAGTATATATTAATAGGTATGGATACCACTTGCGTATGCACTGATAACACAAATTAACTTCAGCTAATTGCTTAGAGGTTTATTGCGACAAATGCTTTGCGAGTTCTCAGTTGAAGACCAATACATCTAAACCAATTCGTGGTCATGTTTGATTGTTGATAAATAACGTTCCAACATTACTCTTGACCCACAAACAATAGCTTTGGCTTTCATTCTGGGAATCTTCAGAAAAGCGCAATGTAACTTATGTGCAAGCGAATTCCGCTTGTAAATTTTACTAACGGTATTTTTCTCATTTGTGTCTAGAGCTGGTATTAGTAATATCAAAATAGGTGGATCACAATTCACGACTGGTCACATTAGCCATTTAAAGACAGATCAACTCGATACTACGAAACGTTAACATTTTTGGAAGCACTTATTATATATATATAGAGATAGATATGAATATGGAAATTATATATATATTTATATATATATATATATATATATTAAAAGTAGGTGTACGTCTTTAGAGAAGAAATCTGAGCCCCAGTGAGCTTTCTTGAAACTATGAATCCCAAATTCCAAGTTATCTTTGGTAAGTTATACACCCCAGCATTTACTAAAATGAATAGTATAGTACTGTGGGTTTGTTACTCGTATTGAAACGAACGCTTGAAAGTATATAGTAGTTCAGGCATGATATAAAATTTGACGTGTCAAATCCAACAAAATACGCGTAGCTGTGGATTTACCTCAGATTGCACGTGTACACATTGGTTACTATTTCGGGGTCCAGTAATTTGGCTTAATTTATCTGGTGCAAGTGGTCTAATGCACCAGCAAATGGAGTTTGTAATTTGGACATGATGGGACCGGTTGCGATAGAATGCTGGGGTACACCAAGTGGAAAATGTTTTTGCGAATGAACAACTGCACATGGTGTTTAGCCACTCGCAAATGATGTGCTGTAAATGGGGATTTGTGGCTAAATTTTAATAAGAGTCAAAATGGATGGATTCGACCATGGGAATCTGATACACCAATGTAAGTTCACCTGTACTTAAGGCAGAGCAAACCCCCAGTAATTTTAATTGCACTCGCATTGTATTCTCAATAGAATTATTCTCTTGTTATTGCCATTGGACCACATCTGAATTGCGTATAATATACGGCATTAATTAAGCCTAGAGCATTTAATTAAAAAAACTATGATAAAACTAATCAGACGCCCTACTCTGTTAGCCTTATTGATGAGTTCGTTTCTTATTCTCTTTTGCCTGTTTTAAGCTTCCGTGTTTGTCCTGCACAAGCACCATTATTGCATTGATGAGAAACGCGCTGCAAAACCTGTTGTTCCATTCCATATTTTAAATGCTCTGGGGGCATATGGCCATTATTTTGCACTTGGTTCATATATGTTCAAGTCTTTTTGCGCCAATAAATCATAGGCTCTTTGAGATGACCCTGTGTGGTTATGGGGTAGTCCAATGGTTTGATAACAAGGAAAACCTTTTGGTTACCTCTACATATAAAATGCTCGACGTTAGCATCAATGCCAGGTCGTTTACGAACAAGAAGAAAAGCCAAAGTTCTAGTATCGATGCAGGTTTTACACCCCAGTAAATGTCTAGAGATCCGACACTGTGCCAAACCCCGCATAATCAATCGCTGTAGGGTAAGATTAATTGGTAAAGCCAAGGAGAGGTTCGTCCATATGAGTATAGGGGTTTGGGAACAAAGACAGTTATATAGGTGATCATCTGCCTTCGACAAATCCGCGTAGTCTGCGTCGATAACTTCGATAGAGTGCGTACAGGTATCATGCGTTAACAAAATATACGTGCTATATTAGCGGTTTTGGGGGAATTTATGCTTCTCTTGAACAATGATACAGCACGTTTGTAAATAACCTACTGTGAATCTGTAATGGTAGATTCCAGGAAATTGGCACGCACAAGCGGTTGTTTACGGTCACTCCACGACTGCCTTCTCCTAATATAGACCTGGGAAAAAATACACGCGTAGTAATGTCAGTCGCTTCAGCACATATGCGGCAGCGTAGGAGATACGTCTAAGTTCAGCTGATGACGTGGTCTTTGAGGGAATGTCACGCAATGTCAGTGCGTACTGGAAGACACCAACAAATATATTGCTAAGAGCATCATCTGCTTCTGGGGCAGTTTGTTGTTACACACTGTAGTATTTAAAGGTTGGTTTCCTTACCACTTTTTAAATTTTATGGATATGCTTGTAAACTATCTAAGGCTTGCTAAATAACAAATAATAATTTTATGTCAGCTGCCCGCTGTATCTGCGCTTTTAAGCAGTGTCACTAACACAAATAGCACGCAGGCTGAGTATACCGTGAGGAGGCCCACTCCGCGGAATCCAACCTGCGCCGCAAGATTAAGAGACAAGCTCGTTACCTCTAGACTACGGGGCGGCGGTGATTGATTAGAATTACTGCTTTGACAATTTATCATTGCGAAAGATTTTGACACCGTGATGTAACTCGGTTACGTAAGCATTCAGATTTTCCGTGTTTGGATCTAATATGTTTTTCAAACTTAACCTATCAGGGTCTATCCATATCGTGTCATGCTCCCCGAAAGGCACTGCACCTTTATGGAAATAAGGATCATGGTCGACAACGCGTTTGCTGCAAATGTATTGAACTGATGGAAAAACGTTCTCCACGCAAAAGTACGGCGTTTTTTGCTTGAAATTAAGATTAAGTGACTTAGCGAAGCAAAAACGTAATGATGCGAAGTGTGAATAAGTGCAAAACTTCGTCGTCCCTTTTTGACTTTTGAGCGCAAAATTTGTTTCGTACGATCACTGTGTCTTAACGAACTAATTAGTGTCATTTTGCCGACCATTATTTCCTCGTTAGTAAGGACGAGATCAAAAATAGGCGGTTTGTTTCCTGTCCTGATTTTCGAAAATTAACGTGATTATTAGATGGCAGGCCTGGACAAATTCTTGTTGATTAGCTATAACCTACCCTCAAACTGATGCTGCAACCATTATTGCGTGCAAATTGAATTCCGCAGTGAAATAATAAAACAAGTGTTAGGCCATTTATGAACGTCGTACAAAGCAAACGCTTGACGATTGCTCCTTTCTAAAGTGGAACTGAGTGGAAGGCATACAGAAGAAACTGAACATATGTCCTACAATAGAATGTCCACAACTTAAATCTGTGGTGTCAGCGAGATGAAGACGTATAAAAGTACGGCAGCTCCAATAATTGATCAGTAGTTGCGCAGGACGGAAACACCTGGCATTGTGACCTCTTCCTGCTTAATCTTATCGTTCAGTGATATATCATAATTTGACTACTAGGTCTATATACTTTATCCCTTAAAGAGACTTAAACACAGAAAATGGTTGATGTAGTCCTGAGTAATAGTTTGAATGCCGGAAGCATATTTGTTAGTGCGAGTTTAGGATGGTGCTTTTGCCCAATTTTGTTTGAGCCGCAGGTAATAGCTTCTGCGTAAACTGTTGATGTTGAAAGTGTAGACGCATCCTATTGACTGGTAGTATGATCGTATAATAAAGCCATCAGACGGACAATTGGCTTCACCTTAGTGGTCCGTTTAATACGGAGACTTATTGAGGTCGATATTAGAGACCAGTAACATTGCTCTCTGCGACCATACGGGGTCTAGTGTTGAACGCAATATAGGTATAAATGAAGAGAGCTTATGCGGTTAATTGCGCCAATTTTAATTCCTGTTGCCTTATCTGTTGAGGCTGGAATTAAACATTATTTACCATAGAGTTGCACCCACTCTACTTGCTCATGAGCGTAGTCATACCAAGGGGCACGAAAATCACGTTGTCAAGTGAGAGGACCTCATGGGCATAACGTCATTACTCGCAAGCATATTCATGAATTTCACATTTAACCGAATTTGGAATAAAAATTAGCTTCTCCTAGTTCCAAATGTTGTGGGTATGGCCTCTAATGAGAGGACATCATCACCTAGCAGGCTAACCACTGTCAGTGACAGTAGTATATAGATGGTGCTATATCCCAGTTAGTTTGCAAATTATGTAGGCAAGCCAACCTCCCCTATGGCTCAGTGGCTTAAGCTGCTGGCTAGTTTGCGTCTGTTTCCTGTGTTGTTTAAATATGTAAAATGTGTTTTGATATCCAATTACCATTCTAGCTGTAGAATTAGTTAATAAGTATAAGATGAAATACAGTTAGCAAATTGTGTACTTAGCTTGTACCAAGTGAAACACCTTTTGCAGTTTAGCTAATATTCTTCATTATTTGCAAAAGGAATCATGCCTCGTTCGTTTTGTTATTGAAATACGTTTGTAGAGTTGAGCAACAATACTAGATTTCTTTAGCTTCAAACATTTATCTTGTTACTATTACCCTGTGCACATGAATATAAAAGGTCGAATTCAATACATAAACATCCTTGAACCATCATACACTTCTATGCTTTAAGAATTTACCTGTGGCGGATCAATTTCATTCCGGGTACTTCAGTTGGCAATCCGCATCTGGTCAAACTGCAGTTCTAAATCAACCACGCGTAAATAAACCACCAAAAGATTATAACCGAGGTTATCGAATTCACATTCCAAAGGTTTTACGTAGTGCTTAGCATGCCAAAGTAAGCATCGAAAATCCTATTTTCTTTAACATTATAGCTTTACGAAATTCCTAAGAAGCTGCTAGACGGGATATAAAGACGAATTTCAGGCCATCGAAAAAAGTAAGGCGATTTTACAATGTTATGGAGGCAAACATCTCTAGAGTGTATGTTTGAATGCAATAAAACTGCTGCTGGTACAATAGAATATGAACTTAAGGCAATGGTATTTCTGAGCACTTGCATACTGTCAACACAACAATATGCACACGACAACGCAGCGCATTCAGAACATGGATGTTAACGTTGTGTGTGTTTAGGTTTAAATCTAATTATAGCGTGGAAGTTCAACATAATATACTCGATTTGATATCTCGATTTGATCATAATTGAGGAACGTCCTGGAAATGCTAGTGGATTTTTTGCTGCCTGCGAATGAGGTTAAGTTTTGGCCAAGATCCCGAGTTTCGACGAACCACAATACCACAAATTTGTCTTTGTTGGATCTACATACAATCACATTTGCTACTGATACGCCGAGACTGTATATCATTAACCGGGATGACAACTTGGTGTGATCGGAACACGAGGTTTGTTGCACATGACAAGGTGATTCGGCTTAGAGAGGAAATCATCGGAATGAGGATCTCATCTCAGCATGTATTAGGTTATTTTGGAACTAACATAAACGGAATTTGTCTTCCGTGCCTATTGCACTCTCACCCCAATTATACAACCCAGACCCGACTAGCGTAGATAAAGTTGGTTTCGCATTGATCGAGATCCTACAGCAACAGCTGAAAAGGAAAGTCAGTAAGTTGTGCCATTGATTGTCTAGCAGCTACTGAAATGTAAGTGACTGCTCGATTAAATTTACAGTGAACCGACGTAAACTTCTCATAATGAGATACAAAGATATGGTCATATTCAGGTACCAAACATTGAAATAAACACCAAAATAAATTAATTTCTGCGGTTGTATACTTTGCTAGCAAACTTTACTTTATGTTTTCAAAATCTAAGGCACTGAAAATGAGTTATCTTTGCCTTGAGAAAGCAAGCAACTTTCTGCAATTTGTAATACAAAGGACGCGCTTTGAAATGCATTCATGCGATCTGGCTTGTGGAAATAATATTCAAAACGAATGCGCTTAAATTGAGGTAATATGGACTGCTAAATGGTATTTCTTTACATTAATTAGCTACAAGAAATTGTGCCAAACATTGCGCTGGATTGCTTGTGATTCAAAATACGTCTGCTAAAATCCAATAAAATAATTTCCACACTGGTGCATATATCGCACGTAAGATCACTATTATTTTGTTTTGATCAAACCAAAGCTAATTAACGGTCTTGCTTTTACCGAAAATAAAAGCTTTTCCAATAAAGTTTGAATTTCGTCGACTAATGATTGTAGATTTCAACATAAATTGAACGTATCGCAAAAAGTCAGATATTTTGCAAGTTACTTCGACATTTGGCAAAACACAATGAACTTTTGAAAAACAAGATGGAATTTTGCAAACTTATTTAGACTTTTGCAAAAAAATGGGCTATTGCAAACTACTTAGGACAAGTTGGGTTTTAAGCAGAAAGTCAGCAATTTTCTCCCAAACGATAAAGAGTATGGTGATTAGATAACTTTCGGACAACATTGTAACCAGCTAGTGCCACCGCCAGCGCATCTTTTGATCTTATAAACCATCGCCACAATCAAAAGCGGTACCTGAGTTTCTCCTACCTCCGCATCAATCGTCCTGCAGGTTATGTGCTTCTAATTTTAAGCATGAACCTGTGTGGTTTTGGGACCACGTTAAAGTCTGTCTCCCCATCTCATAGCCTGTCAGGACTTAAACAATGTTACGTAGCATTGGGGGATCGGTGGGCATAGAGCTTTGTTTTGACAATGGCTTAGGATGCGTCACCTCAATGGGGACCACGATTCTCACTGAAATAAAGCTTGGCTAATTTGATCATTTGCATCGTAATAGATGAAGCAGATAAGCGGCGATGCATTTGTTCTATGTCAATTAATGGACCATTGCGTATCATGTGTAAGCCAACCTATTCGTCTTCTTGATTATTGGATCAGTGCAGGCTATCATTACTTCACCAAAGATCATAGCTTTATTAGCCTTGTGCAGTACAAAACAACTAAAATTTTCTTTATGAACTAATCGAAGCAGTAGGCCCACACACCCACGGGATATACGCGGATGACCGTAAGGTGGATTTGACCGACGCAAATTTTCAAGAGCGACTTGCACAACCTCCTGCCGATTGTACAGTTCTGTTGCATTCGCAAGACCAAAATATGGTGGGAAATTCGTTCATCCGCACTATTTCCTTATCAGTACATATATTTTGCATAAGCTCAATCGCCAAAATCCAAAGCTTAGCATACTCTAGGAAAAAATAGCCGCAAACAATTGATTACGGCAAATGCGGACTAGCAGTATATCCCACTGCAACTTATCGGCAATTACTGAAACTTATCAAGGTTAATTCTGGTAGATTCACTGAAGCCTATTTTATGTGCTTTATTTAAAATAACGTAACACTACCTTAAGAATTAGTTTACAATTTCTAAAAGCATATTTCTCATTGCGTGCATCAGGAAAGTAGCATAATTTAATTTATAAGCAATTTTCAGAAATATTCGACGCATCCGAAACCGGGAAGTTTCTGATGTACCATCGCTTCCTTATCTGCTGCGTCAAGAAACATCGGGTTCATGTTCCGACATGTGTGCGAAGTATGCTATCTTTGCCAATAATATTATCCACTGTCAGCAGATTAGCACATACAGATATCCGATTAGGTTGCGTAGATCCCCAAAGAGCGAACACTGCGCAAAGTTACAACTCTGATTTGGCCTGACGTAGACCAAGAAGAATTAACTAGTGACTCGACAACAAATACATGCATTATAAATGATTGGCTTACACCATGTTATTAATATGAAACAGCTTCTCTGGATATAATATTCTTTATTCTGCTGGCTAATTTCACCACCTCAGACTATCTACCAAATATTTTACAGAAAAATTTGATAGCAATTTACGAAGAAAACATATTCACTTGCGTTGGAACAAGCATAAAACACGCAAATATCGCTGATTGTAACTCAACAATTGTCGCTTTACAAACGAGGCATTCATTTTCTCAACTCCAACAGTATTTTTATTGAGTGGAAAATTCCACGAGTTTAAAAACGTAATTCAACCTACTCATTCCAGCCGGATTTCTGTTTTTGATGAATACGTTACTTCACTGAACTACGAAATGCATAAACATGACAGACGTTTCAAATTGTGTGAATATTTTGTTAAGAGAGTACAATGCGTCCCGTCTGTTTCTCTAAAGTCGTAACTAATGTTCAAGACCTAAGAACATATTCCTCATTGTATTCAACGTATCCAGCAAGCCACATATTGATTTAATTTATTTTACACTTTCTAGCTCAATCAGCATCACTGGACTTAGCTGCCTATTCATCAATTGGAACGAGAGGACAAATATTACATCATACCCGACGTCGATAATTCTAATAGTCAAAACAAATGTGATGCAGTGCGTGTAAGACAAAAATGATATTGCAAGCACTATATTTAAATACAATAATGTCAAACAAGTTTATAAACAATTTACAGCGAGCTGTCTCAGAAGAATAACAACCGCTCTCGAATCTTTATTTTCCTGAGTAGTAAAATCAGTACTTTTCTCCCTTAGTGCTCCTAGTACCAGAGTCAATTATATGATGATATAAGAAGTTGCAACATAGCATTGCGACTAATGTTAGCGGAAGAGGTACGTACTGAACTGTACTGTATTTAAGATGGCACCGCTGGTATTTACCCTATGTCTGTCAAATATTTCAAGTTATATTAAATTTCGTCACCAGTAATATTTTGCAGGCCAATTCCGCAAAGTTGGCTGCATACATCAGTAAATGGATCTAGACTGATTAATGTTAAAATTAAGTATAAATCTATAGCATATTTGGACGTTTACTAGCTGTTTAGTCAAGTGTATCTGCGACGAACATTTACAAGGTACTTACAAAATTCAGGTACAACCGTGCAGAGCATCAAGATAATATAATGATTAAGAAGCAACCGCATTTGCCAACAAAGCTTTAATGTTTGATCTAACACAGCTTAATCATTGCATACATATGTGGAAAATTATTAGGTTTCTACCAAACCTGGTGTGCGGAATATAACCGCCAATTTGTTTCATTATCTCAATACTTAGTTCAATTCCTAACCAGATTATATCCTAACTTTGCTGTTATCTCTTCATCAGTGACTGTGTGTTCAGGTAACCCTGTTAACTAGATAATATTGAATTATGATATGTTCTTCTACCTTCTTTTAACCTATTGTTGTGATCTACTGTAACCTTAAGCAAAGTGACAAATCCGTGGTGTGACAAAATATATAATTGACTTTTCCTGTTTTATAATTTCTTCTGCCGATTTGAAAATTAATAAACTCGGCCTCTATAAGTTGTGAGCAGCATGTTATATACCTCAAGTTTGCTTACATTTCAGACATATTCTTTATGCGGTTTACTTAGAAACAACTGCTCCTCTGCGGATGAAATCACAGCAACTTCGGTAGATGTAAGAGATCATCAGTGTCATCAGCTTTCCTGCCCTATTTGTCTCCCCGTTCGCATTTATCCCTGAAATCCACGACAGAGTGAATGGCAAACGGATGTGAACATCAATAGTGCTGATCATAACTGCACAGAAACAATTTAGATGAGTTTGAATTGCCTGTACTCAATAGCTATATTCCTTAATAGATACAATGTTAAGCTGCTGATTACTCGCACTATCTTCCAATATATAACGTATCACTAAGGATACGTTACTGTTTGCTGTCACTTTCCTCTAAACTACATTTGCTAATATACTTTTGCTGCACGTCCGTACCCATCGCCTTTTAACGCAAGGCGACAAACATTTTGCGTACAATTCCACCGCTTTTAATTGGAAGCATTCAAGTGAGCATCTTCCAAACTCCAGATATGTATTACAAAAGCTTGGAAAATGTTCACCCACCTACGCTATTCCCAATTGTATGGTTACATTTTACTCTGCATCTATCGTATTATGTTTAGTTTATTTAAAAATTATTTCTCTGGTTTGAAAAGAAGCAAACTTGTAATATAGCTGACCTAACGTTTAAGAGGTCAGCGCTCAAATGTCTATTGAACTACATACCAATGTAATATCTTTTATACTCTAAACTTGCCAAGGACAATACAGAGTTTCCGCATTTATTTCTTTTGATGGATTTGAACTTACTAGTTAATAAAATGGTTAGTTTCTCGAGCAGCAGAATCCAAGAAAATTAATGAAATCTAATACAAAATAAATTGCTTCATCGCGTTTTTTGCGCGACACGTCTGTGAGGGTTTGTTCAGGTAAATAAAACTTTCCTGGTTTAAGGAGTACGAATGATCTAATGAATGCACAACGGTAATGAAATCTTCCTTAAATGTTTCCAAGGTATTAAGGCTGCCCGTTGCACGAAATAGTAAAAAATATCAATATCGGGTTTTGTAAGTCATTTGAGAGTATAAATACGGAAAGGTATAAAATAGTTTTCAATTTATTTTAGCCTATTTGATGGCCGCTTTGTTCGTGCATATTTATTTGTATTTTATGCTGGTAGTGGCACCAACAGGAAACCGGAGTAACAGACTCACCTATAATACATAAACATAAGTGTTAACTACAATAAATGCAATAGAATCAAGGACAATGAAGGCAAGGAAAATTGTGGTATGTTTGTATGATTTTCTTCCTACTAACGTACATGTTTGTGACAAGTTTATCGATGGCATAGGTAAGAAGGAAGCATAACGAAGAAGACGGTGGGCAACGAGATTTTACAGTTGCAATATTCGCTCTGGGTTGCAGACTTGTTTCTGAGTCATATTAAATTTTGACCATGTTCGAATGATTGACTGCTCCTTATGTGATAGCTCAACGGATATATAACATTTTGCACGGTCAAGATTTTGCTGCTTTTTAAAAAATGCTGCTTTGCATTTCCAGCATGCATATCGATTGGCAATTTCGTCTTGCTTTGTCCATAACTATTAAGGATGTAGCTGGCGTATCTGGTCGTCTTCGACCCGCATTCAATCGCCAAGTATTAGCCAAATAGCGTATGACAAGGGTTTGCTTCATTGGCTTCAAGCAGATTCCGGATTGTGTGATATTTTTGCATGCAGCGTACGCGTTGCGGAGACAATAAAATAATTTACTGGATTGTTAGATATTGATTAATCACTACATATTTGAATTGAGTATGTGGAACTATAGCTGGTCGACCTATCACAAATATCTTTATAAATTTGTAACTTTAGTCTTGGAAGACCATCGGGCAACACCGCTTCGCGGTTTGTTACATTAGACGTAAAATAAATTCGATCTTGATTATGTTGCAAATACTCAGATATCTAATAGCTAGCCATTGGAATCATTGTTATATGCGATGATAATGCAGACAATAATACGAAAGTCATTATAAAAAATACAAGTCTACGTTCGCTTTAACATTTTCTTTAATTGCTTTAAAATCTTCTATTTTGTTTTCATATTGATTTTTATGCTTTCGTGGAAGATTCGGAACAAGATCCTCGAAACATTAAAGCAATACACTATATTTGCCTTACACCGGTGGATGCTAGTGACCTTACTGCCTTCTAAAAGCTTTTCTGCTGGCACCGAATTTGAAGACTTTAGGAACATATTTAAGTAGTGTCTTTAGACAGCTGAAAGTTGGATATGTTGATTAACTTATATTTGAGCGATTTGTTGGAATAATATTAAGCCTTCCCATTCATTCACTCTTGGCTTTTTGCTTCTGTCTGCTATACATGCCACAGCACTATACAGTCCTGAAGCAGCCTGCATTTTTGCTTGCCTTTATCCGTTCCTAAACATGACCTAGATGCTTGTGACTTTAACATCCGTTGTACACTTCTCTGCACGACAATTTTTGTGTTTTCCCCCCGTTTTCCCGTATCGTGTTCCGTTACCCGACAAATTGACCATAGCTGTTTGCTTGCTGTAAGAGAAGTTTGACAATGACTTCTGCAGTCGATAACTACGTAAAACAGCAACTATATTCTTTACTAGTTTGCGATACCTTCTTTAGGTTTTCCTGCATATTTGACTCCTTCTCACTTGTTTAACAAAGACTGCATACTTTCCATGTTTTTAGCTTCCCGAGTGCTTTTTGCTAGTCATTTGATTTTGTCATACCTTTATCATATTTTGCCTTTGATAACCGTTGTATCAGCGTTTAGCATTTAAATCAGGTTGTCTTATTTCCTAAGTTCTCATTAACATTAATATGTACAACTACCTCTGGCCACTACATTCGTTATTTAGTTTTCTACTGCACCTTAAAACATAACGTCTACCAGTCACACTTTTCTGGATCACAATTACTCTCGCAATTGTATCGCCGCTTTGGATGCTGCATTTGGCTCAAGCTGCCCGCTCCGGTGTGGCTTTGTAAGGAAACCGTCTTTCCACTTGTGAGCAGTCGACCTACATTTACCCAAATTTTTCTCGTAGTCATTCGTGTGATGTCTGCTATTTCACGAATAAGACCACTTTTCCTGTAATAAAAATGATTGGCTATGCAATGATTTACCATATACAACGGGTAAGCAAATTTCGTATTAAGGTTGCTTCCGCTGCCAATCCTTCCCTTGCAACAGAATATCCAAGAATTTGCTACACTTGCCTGTCTTTTCTTACTTTCCGTTACCATTACATTATCTCGTTTGCTGACAGCCTTCAACAAACTACTATTCATTAACGGTCATGCCCCCGCTTACAATTGTCCTCTCTATGTAATTACTGGAAGAACAACACAATTTTGATCGACACGAATGTCGATTTCAGTGATAAGTATGGTCATCCTGATATTAATGACTTGCTTAACTCTTCTTAGCTAGTTAAAATATCGGAATAGTTTGTATCCTTTAGCATCTGTCACTATGAAGTATGTTCGAAGGTACACACCCAACTCAGGTGTTAGTTCCTTATTTAATCAAACAAATATGGGTTTGTCATTATTTTCCAAGCTTCCTAAATGCTTCAAGGGACTGTTGACGCAATAGTATTGCATGGTTCTATTTTAGCTTAACTGTAGCAAGCTTTTATGACATCTGTGCGCTTGCATAACATAATGTACATCGAACGCTGATTTTCCCCTGCCTAAGTTCTAACATAAGGTGCACTGATCTAGTTTACTTATGGCGATGTTTCTCAATCTTTCTTTAATTTAACACCACGATTACGGTTGTCCATTTACACTACTATTCGGTTCCTTCACATTAATTACATTTGCCTAATTAACTAACAATCTTGATAGACGGGCCAGGAATTAGGCACCTCGTCCGAACACCACACTTACCATGCTGTTTTTCCGCTGTCAAGCTTTAATGTCAGTGCACACAAAGAACGTCAAACGCACATCATGTCCCAGTACACAACTACATTTACGTCTTGAAGTCATTTTCGGTGCACATTCATTCAGTGCCAAATGTCCACTGTTCGCACGAATTCCACAAATGAGTGCACGCCAGACATCTCCGATAATTGATGTGTTAAGAATGAATTGTTCCAGGAAATTTTTCTTGTATTCCATATCCCGCCGAATTCGCCAATCTCACCCAACCCACTTTGCTAGCTATACCAAACCATTTGTACCGGCGGTTGGTGTTGATTAATCCTCAATGAAGCAATGCCAGTCAGTCCATAACGGTCGTACGATTGCAATTTGATCCACCGTACTAACAAGTTAAGTGCATTTTGTTCTCTATATTGTGCGTGTTTTTTTATAAAGTTATTCACTTTGTACGAAAAATTGACTAACATTCGGGCATTCATCCTGACTGATGACTTAGTGCCATGGGACACTGCAGTCTTTATTACATGAAGCGGATGAAATTTAAAATGTGAGTAGCAAGCCCCCTACGATACATGCGCGACTGTTCTCACTCTACAAACTTTCGTGTTTAGTATTGTGGTACGAATATTATTTGACCCGACTCCGATTTACAAAGAATTCTCTCGTATTGGAAACAGAGAACTTCAATTTAATATCCTAATGTGTGGTCGTTACTATCCACCCTCCACTTGACAGGGAATGGTTTATAAGTTCAATTTGAAATGAGCAGCTTGCTTTCTGTCTATTAACGATCCAACGAAATTTTTGCTGAGCTTGTGCCACTAACTTTAGCAACACAAAAAGCAAATGTTTTATTTCTTCTGTGTTTCGAATTTCTCTAGTGAACAAGAATTCACACATAACGCAAAGCAGAACAACTGTTTATCTCACGCATAAATCACGGCCATCCTTCATACCACGTCGAATGGCTTTTAACTGTGTCTCCTACATTCATTCACGTGACCCTCGGCGAGTGTCAAATAATCATTCCAGCCAATGGTACAAATGCAGTTGCTGCTATCAGATTAGGCATTAGTTTTTGAGTACTGCAATCGAATATTTCTTCGAGGCTACATCACTGGCGAATGGTTGCACATTCATAAGTACCATGCTTAGCGACGGTGGAGTAGCCCGTCAAATCTGGCGCATCTACAAGACAAAAAGATGTGTTTGTGAGTACTAGTAGCGTGTCTACTCAAATAACCTACTTTTGAAGGAGTTTACACCTTACTTGGACGCAGCGGATGTACTATACTAATGTACTTAGTGTGATTCATGTAAATGGGTACGTATTAATTTGGAGAAAGCGATATATTTTGAATGACAACGTTTCCATTTGTTTCTTGTTTAAACAGTTGGACTCGTTAAAGCATCATCCAGCGGACTTGGGATCATTTGCACAGAACTTAGTGCGATTATGTCAATTGCCAAATAACAGTAAAGGGTGCAGTCAAATATACTTTTTACGAAATTAGGGTCGCAAGTTTCCTTGGCGAAGAGTTGACAGTTTTTAAACACATCATAAATCACCTGCACGAACCACTCTACATTTTCAAACACATTTGATCGAAAGTCCAGTGGATTCCACATTGGATTAGAGTACAGCATGCGCCAACGTGGCAATAATAAGAGCTAGCCAGAAGTTCACCTTTCATCTGTTAAAGAGACACTGACACTCGTTGGGTGAACGGGTCAGTTCCACAATCGCATTGTGAAAAGCGATTCACCTCTATGTAAAACGGGCAATTTAACACATCAATTCAAATTGAATGCAGTCGTAACTATCGAAAATTGTCGATCGATCATAAATTACGTTGGCGATACGACACACAATGTTTAAAAGATTACCCGGCATCCTTTACAGGGTGTCTAATCGTGCAAATATTTGGTTTTCCTTTGAAAAAGCAGAAGAAAAGGGCCCAAAAGTAAGGGAAAGGGAAGATAAAGTAAGCTTACTGGTTATCGTGTCATGTGTGTAGCTGATTTTCTCCAGCTGTCCATTCCATTTGCCAGACTGTGCTCCTGGTTCCCCACATCTAACCATTTATTCGAAAATGTGACTCTTAAAGGGGCGCAAAATATGAAAATTGTCTTGGCGGACACCACTCCGGAGAGATTTGTTGCTTGATGTCCTTGTCATCAAGGCAGTGTGGAGTGCCTCCAGCTCAAAAGTTCGATTGCTGAGTCTAATTGTGATCTGCTTGTTGCCCGTCATACCCAGCCCTGGAGTATTCAGAACGACTCAGACAAAGTTTTGATTGTATTATTTTAGGCATCTGCAATCACTGCTTAACATAGGTTGGTATAAGGGGAATTGCAACCAAAGGCTCAGGAGCTGCCTGGATTTACTAAGTTAGTAAGGCATCCCTGAGCAACAGATGAAGGTCTCCTACCGTGAGATACAATGGTTGGCTGTCGTGCACATCCCTCATGGTACTGTATGCTTATAACACGTAATATGTTTATTTTTGAGATTACCCTGGAATATATAGCGCCTATAAACCATCACCATTCTACAGCACGTACAGTGTGACTCTATGACACTCACCTATAATGCCTGGCTTGCCTGCAGTTAGTGATTCTGACGGCACTTGGGTCTTGGATGTACGAAGACCATTGCGTCACGTTTAGTACGGTGTCCTCGCTTGGTAAATTACCGTTTGTGCGTGCTGTATCTAACTAACACTTTCCGAACTGCTATATGACAGGATTGTCCTACCTTGGAGTACAGCTAAGCCAACAAAAACAGCAAAGCATCTAATTGTAGAGGAACCTAATGGACTCGATCAGCACTGGTGCGAATTGACTGATGTTCAGAGCGATACGTTGAGTACCACGTCGTTTGTTTGACTGAGTGAAACAATGAAGTTTATCGCCTGACAAGGTCGCTGTGTATAGAATTGTACAAAAATTATATTTCCAGGCGTGAATTGTGTCAAATGTTGTGTAGTTTTTCCGAATTTTCTGTTGTCAAATGAAATATGGTCTCCGCTGCATGGATCTTTACGGCAGGCTTCCTTAACCGAACAACAGACACCGTGCAGGTTGTAGTAGGCTTCACATAGCGTCTGCGAAGGTACTTCGCACTAAGTTCACAGTTTTAGGGAGTGATGTCAATACTGTATTTCACTGCTGGGTGAAGGTTGAATGAAAATACCGGAGTGCATCAAGGTACAGCCGAGTACCACGACCGCTAAGACGACGCCCATACATGGATACTTGGACGAAATCATGTCGTTAGCAACGCAGAAATTGCAAGTCAAGACGAGCTCCAAGTTATTCAAACAACTGCGAACCGGCGAAATACAGGTGGACACTACAGGTTGCTTGAGGACGCTAGTTAAATAATGGAGTCGTTAGATTACCACAACTTCTAGTGATCATTGAAAACGCCAAAACTAGGCGCACATAACGCATACAAGCGGCCAAAACTAGCATAAAATACAATTAATATTTTAACGGCAGTCCCTTAAATCTGGTCATTAAGCGTCATATTTCAACAGATATATTTAGAAAAAATGCACATTATCAGCTAAGTATCAGTCAGCAGATACTGTGCGCAAATAAACCCGGATTATGGTGAAATCCAACCACATACGTAAAAGTGTATAG
>CALYDF020001314.1:0-16166 GCA_944474145.2 Dicrocoelium dendriticum
CATGGAACTTTCAACCACTAACTGCTGCCAAAAAGAGTTGACTATATTAAGGGGAGCGACAGATAATGACGCCAGGAGTGAATCCGTGGCTAGCAAATGCATACGGTTTAAGTTGTTAATTACTAGTGAATGCTTACATCGTCACTGAATAAGTCACCAAACCAGCTGAGTGCTGATGCTAAGTATCCAAGAGAATAAAGTTTTGATATAAAGAGTGGCTACTTGCAAACTCCGGGTATCCGTATAGATGCATAGAGCCTACGGCGACTAACGGATGCTGAAAAGAGATGACGGCGATCGGAAATATACAACCAGTGGGCGGGTGTAGTTATTCGATTGAGACTTCTAGTCACTAGTAGGTACCTATAGTGTCACAACGTAACTCAATAGACCTCCTGCGTTGTAATGCAAATAGTCTAAGAGAATACAGGTTGGACATAACGAAAGAGTCCTAGTAAGCTCCAGATAAGCGCAGAGAGGCACGGAGCCAACGACGTCCAGTTGCTGCTAAACTGAGATAATGGCCCTCGTAAAAGGTGTAGCAGTGGGCATGCGTAGCTATTTGACTAGGACTTTTGATTACTAATAGGTAACTACATTGTCACAGAGAAAGACAACCTACATTAAGGATAAGGGATGCAGCATATCATGCTAGGGTACTAACAGCTTCGTGCAAAGATTAGGTGAGCTAGGGAAAGCCGGTCAGGGAGTAAGTTTAGGCATATAACCTGTCCACACAGAAGGGTTGACCACTGCGCGCAGTAACAGTTATAGCAAAACCGAATACAATGAAGTGTGATCATAAATAGGTCGAAGAGAGCTTTACGGCTTATGAAACGTCGTAGCCAACACATATCTGCGGCTTTAGGGAAGGATATAGGATAAGAAGGCGAAGATAAAGGACATGCAATTGAAGGTAGCTTTTCGAATGGGGCACCAGAGTTTAAGGAAATAAGGGTCGTGGTTCAATCTTCATCTTGCGGGAAACGTACGAACGTCCTGCTTACAACAGGCTGCCGCTTAATGTGCAAGAGTCACAGTTAGTCTTATTTGGATGCCAGGCGTTGAAAATAGGGGCATGGAGTGTAAGTAAGCTATACAGTTTCATTTGTGCAATGCTGTGTGGTACTATTTAAAGCAGAGTAAATATGGGATAAGGATGTGATTGCCGACTAATGAACCGCTGCAAGCGGAAAGGTCAGAGTCACCGGCCGTGCAGAGATGCCACGAACTACTCCTCGTATTGCCGTCAGCATTCATTCGCTCCCAGCCGATTCCTTGAAATTCCTTTTCCTCTTGGAATGTTGCGCTACCTATCTTGCTCCCGCATTTGGTCTCAACCAGTTGTCCTCAGTTTCACTAAATGCCTCTCGCATTCCTGGCTTCTGCCATCCTCATCGGTTTACATGTTTCTCTCAAACCCGCGCATCATTCGCTTAACTTTTGTTAAAACGCTTTGTTATATCGGTCTTTTGACCCTGCGCGTGCAGAACCTTCTTCCCACGTAGTAGCTGTAGTCTGAGTCACACCAGCGACGTAATGTATAGAACGCGCTTGCAAATTATGTATACTAAACAAAATTACATAAGTTTGAATGTATCATAGGCACCGGTGAGCGCCACCAGTCTGTGTTAGTGCTCTTGATTCATTGCTGTCTCTGTTTGGCCACCTCTTGTCCGTTGCCCGTTTTCCCGAGATTCCCACAGGTACATCCGCCAAAACAAGAAGGTTTATCCACTGGGACTGGCCGACCCATCCTCAAAACGCTTGGTCCTTTCTCCAGGAAATGAAAAACCCACACACTGGTCCAAATGGAGCTCATTCCGCCATTCCGGAGGCGCTACCTTCACGGGGTCTAAACAAATGGGTTTAGCTTGCCTCGTACTCAGAGAACAATTTACTCACCTGGAATAATATATGTACATGGATCCCCGTTCCACAACCGAAGACAAACAACTCTGGCGTGATTACCTTCACTGCCTCAAACATTCCTATTCGCCAGTCACCTGGAGCTATTCTGATGTCATTTCACGGACAGCGTTGCGCACGTATACGTGGCTATTCCGATGGTCTTCCATGGAATTTTCACTTGGCTATGGAAACAGTTACACTTACTTACATCTGCAGGAATCCCAAATCCAATTTGCGAGAATGGCGTTTTTACCTATTAAGGACATATTCAGCCACAAGAAACAACTTCACTCACCGACCCCATGACAAGTCCAGCGTGGATAGCTGGACACGGTTTTGCGAGCCGAGCAAGAATATAATAGAAGAGCCGGCCTCTATTAACAATGTGTTTACTCACCTGCATCATTATCATTCGACTCTTCGAATCTTGCATCATTGACCGGCCCCAACGACTGCTGCCGTATCAGTACTAAGCCATTCGGCCAACCAACGAAGAATTTTGGCTGTCAACCGACTGCGAATAATAGAATGCAAAATCGGTCTATACGATGCATAACCGACTTGCACTACTGTTCAACGAAAGCTACGGCAGTGTTCCAGGACGTGGTGGGTTTTCGCCTGGCAAGCGTTCTCCCTATAAAAAGCCACAAATGTCCGCTTAACAACACTGCAACGTGGCGGATGTGACTCGCCACAAAATAAAGTCACAGCTAAGCATTTCACACTGACGCAGTCCTCAGCCTTCTACATCGAACCTGTGCAACTAATTCTGCTATGAAGAATGCTTTGTTGGAGCACAGATCATCCCTATCTCGTAATGGTTATTGGTTGCAACAAAACCTTGTTTAGGTTCCTGTGCTCACGGATCACTACCTGGCGAAATTACCCCCAACTTGTGTTTTGACGGATTTTTGCGCGCCACAGCGCCATAATGTCCCTGGGTCTGACTATTACCTGACAGTATGCTCACTCATACGGACAACATCTTTCTTTTATACTTTCATTAAAACGAAATGTTTTAACATTCCACAGAAGCTATGCTTGTATGCATATTTGATCACGCCTTTACAGGTGTGTCTCGTTTTACCGAGAATATACCATTTATTTATTTATTTATGTACTCGGTTTAAGTATGGTGTGCTATGTATCGCGCTATTTGCGCCGTGGTAACTTGGCGAGAGAGGTAGACAGCCATGCATATGAAGATAAGAATTGGACGTAATAGGCCGTATTTGCAGCCGCATTTGCGCCGCCACATGGGTTCTTAGCACCTGTGTGGATGCAGGCGAGCTAGCAATGGGTCAACCGGTAACGAAAGTTGCAGTTGGTTGCAAACTCAGATGCTCAGCTTTAGCTCCGAGCATTATCTAGCAATTATTCCAGACGACATCTCAGAGGTGGGCATGACAGACATTACGCTAAGGATGTCACAGACGCCTTGCAGCAACGAATAGCATATTATAGCTGGATACAGCGCGACGTTAGACCGTGGTAAGTTCGGATTGTGCATGCTCCATCCGGCCTGATAAAAAAGCCAGCTTCTGAGTCACACGCTAGAGAGCCGTTTTGCACTATCCAGGCGCAAGGTTTTCGCACACACAACTTGAAAGCCTGCTGGTTCTGGATTCCTCGCAACCTTGTTAGTAGTTTGTTCCAAATATTTGAGATGAAACTAAGAAGAAACGAGAGGGTAGTTTATTCCTCGCTCTCAGCGGAGTAATAGTACTACTGTGGATGAAGTTACGTTCTGTTCCATCTAGCAGCTTAGGGCTGCTTAGTTCACTGTGCACAATGTTATATATTACCTTCTGCAGGGAGCTTAAGTTAAGGACAATACTTCGCAGCCACAAAGGTTGAAGCCTGAGCTGGCCACACCGAGGTCCAGTACTAAACACCTGGCGTGGTGGGCCGAGCATCTTAAATATAAATTATAAAATATACGCGTGACCTTTCTAGACAAGCGCTAGATGCTGTTCCTGCGTGGGATCAGATCAAATTGTACATAACATCCATGCTCATGCATGGAGAAGAAATATCGTTAACAACTGCTTTTGATCGTGTTTATCTTTCCGAACAGTAAAGCAGGGATAAATACAAACGTTTCGTAGGCCTCGACATTTTTGAAGGCAGTAGTTTGGGTCTCCGTAGCTTATGTACGAATTCTGCGCTTTTCACCGGCTACCGCTGCCAAACCTTGAGGTGCCTGATTCCATTAGTAAACGATCAATTAGAGGAAATTTGATCCATTTTCTTTGGTCACATCACCGCATTTCGAGCATCCATTAGTAGCGGGCTCATGGAAAGGAATAAGCAAGCCAAAATTAGATCGTAAAAGTGGAGGGTGGAAACAAAGGAAATAACAGTAGTGGCTAACAATTTAGCCTTTCTTAGAAAAGTGCGACTGAAAGGCCGGCCCACTTAACTAGAAAATACACTAATATTGGAAAATGGAGCCAAAATATAGCCCAGAAACAGCATACCAGAACCGCAAACCTGGCGCGAATTTCAAAGTGTAAATCTCCAAACAAGCGGAATCAACGCCGTTTTGGAGCCGAAATGTTAACTAAAACGGGACAACAATGGGCGGTCTAGGACAAACCCTAGGCGCTGGTTACGACAAAGGTAAAATAATTAAGCTAGGTGCAGTGGTTATGGAGATATTTGCATTTTTAGCGGTCGGCGGCGGATAGCGCCATTTTCGAGCCTCCGCTAAATTCACGTTCTGCTTTGGAAGCAGATACAGAAAAAAGAAAGAAATAATACAAAAACGGCTAGGCGTAATAAGTTCCGAATATGGAGTAGTAACTGGGAATGCCTAAGATAACGTGTAATTCGCTGCAGTAGCGAAGTATGACGCAGTGGGCCGAAAAGCATACTTTCTCAGTAAACGTAGTAAAAGTTGGGAAAACAGACGGAAAGGTTTTAGGGAAATACTAGGTAGGCTGTAAGAATTATTATATAGGTAGAACAGCACAGGATATGGTGTAGCTAGCCCACAGCCAGAATGCGACCATGTGCGATTTTCAGAGTATATTGGGCCGCAGAATCCACTATGAATGTGGAATTCAACGTTTTTAATGCTCCGATGTGGATGCGAAAATTATACCAAAGCCGCATGAGCTGAGTCCATATGGATAAGACAAGGGAACATAAAACTCATTTGCCCCGTCTGAACTAGGATAACGCAAGCATTTCCTACAGAAATATTACCAGTTTCGACTCTTTGAGGCTATTTTATACGTCATTATGGTTGTATCACTGACACTAATGAGCCAGGGTGGTCTTCCAGTGATAATAAAAAAACTAATGTGAGAAAATTCACAAAATGTGTCCAGGTGAGAAACACCTTGGGTTCCGCTTTGGTTAGACACGAATACCACTTCTTTTGGGGGTTGCGCCATCTCAAGCATGACTGATTAGTGGGCCACAGGTGCTAAAGCACACGACTGTGCATTAAGTTGCTAGTTTAGAGCTCTATTTCTCTTAGCTGAGAGTCGGATGCAAGTGCCTGTGGTGTTGGACCAGAATAACGCAATCGTTCCCTGGAGAAATATCATCAGTTGCAGCACTTTGACGTTATGTTATATATCTTAATGGAGGTGCCCGCAATGCTAATGAGCTAGAGATGTCTGCTATTGATAAAGGAGAAATAGGTGTGCCAAAAATTAGCGAAATGCATTCAAGTGAGAAATAACACGAATGCCGCTTTGGTTAGGCATGGTCACCTCATCTTATAGAGGTTGCACTTTCTCATTTGTGACGAATTATTGGGCCTCATGTATTAAAGCACACCATTTCTGCATCGCGTTGCTATTTTGAGCTCTAGCTCTCTTGCTTGGGAGTCCGATGCAAGTGCAAGTGATATTCACCAGTGTAGGGTAATAGAAAACTGGGAGATCACAACAGCTATTAACTTAGAGGTTTCCTGGTGGGAAGCTTCCACATTGTCAGGCAAAATGAATGAACAATAATATAACGCAAGTAGAGAAGATAAAGGAAAACAAGTGGGAGCTGGTTGTTCACCCACCATTGCGCATTAAGTATGGTAGGCTTTGGAGCCAGGTAAAGGTTAAAATTACGTACGTACGGCAAAGGAAAGAAGAAGTGGTGGTCAAAATATCTGGGTGTCTAGCTTTCCAGGTGACAGGGGCCTCATTGCCGCATGGTTAGCTTTTTGCCAGAGAAAGGGAATCCGGAAAAATTGTTGCGCAAGCATAAAGGATTGAAGAAAAGGATCTGGCTTTTCATAATGCCTGTTTACCAGCGTTTCCGATAGTGATAGGCGTACGTATAACTCAGATAAAACTAAATGTACGGGCCAAGAAATCTTAAGTGGAGAGTAAATGCCTGAATATAGGTTATGGTGATATTGCCTTCGAGGTGGGTAGGTGGCCTTGTTATATAATCAGCGGTGTAAAGTAGCGAGTACTTAAACCTAGGGGAGGGCATCGGTTATGGGCAACTAGTAGATGCCGATTACGTAGGCTAGTAGAAATACCTATAAAGCAGGCAATGTATACGACTATTTTAGACGGATAAATGGTAACTTACGGGTGCACCATATGTGTGGACAACAACGCTAGAACCTGGCACTTCACATGAGGCTTATTGTTGTTAAAATGTTTTTAGTAGACGTGACTCATGGGTCACAAGTAAAAGTATTCGTAAGAGACCAGGTGGACTAGGTATTTGGAAAATACTAAGGGGTAAAGATGGAGACGAAGGAACCGAAGTGTAGAAGAGAAGGAAGAAGTGAAGTAATGTTTTTCCGTTCGGATTGCTTCCCCAATGCTATGCAATATCCTACCTGGTCAGTGCCTACAGGCTTATGATGCTCCCATTCAATAGTACAAGGCTGTTTACGTGCTGATCTGTTGAGCAGTAAGAAACTGGACTTCGAGAAGGAGCTTTCAAAGGAGTTGAGCTACCGATTAGTGTTTCCAGGTTGCCTTTGCGGTGGCGTCTACTATTTCAAGACTTCCTATTTAACCAAGTGTCGGTGGGAGCCAGTAAAGCGCTCAGCTACTACTGGGGTAAGCTGAATACATTTTGTGGTCGCATTAGCAGTTATAACATCTGTAAGATGCGTGCAACTGATCGGCCAAGATCTCTCACGTGGTGTGACAGGGACCGCAAACTATGGGGAGGGCC
Organism: Dicrocoelium dendriticum; assembly: GCA_944474145.2. NCBI lineage: Eukaryota > Metazoa > Platyhelminthes > Trematoda > Plagiorchiida > Dicrocoeliidae > Dicrocoelium > Dicrocoelium dendriticum. The sequence continues at coordinate 7,063 of CALYDF020001314.1, forward strand.
TGTGAGCCCAAGATGCTCCTGTCATGAAGCATAGTTGAGCGCAATACAAAGTTGCGCCAGAGCTGACCAAAATGTGATCTATGCCCCATCGGGGCCGGTCTCAAAATGGTTGTCATCAGAATCACAGATGTCGAAAAGGCGTCTTATGTTTTCCAGGCACTTAGACTTTACTAATACGACTTTCCCCCTACGAGCTGACATTCTGGGCTCGTCGCAACAATCTCGTATCTTCCGACTTCCGTGACCCTAATGATCAGAAACCGGCAGCTCCAACCTGGAGTATATCGTTGGCTCTCTTTTTCTTTCTCTTCCCACCCATAGAGCCCTTTTTGCACACTCCAGTCTGACTTATCTGGTTCTGGCTGTACGGCCTCCTGCCTTCTTTCGGACTTCTGAGTTCTAGTCTCTGCAGACGCAATGCTCTGTCTCCCCCGCCTCCAGAGCACTGTTGCTCATGAATCATCACTAGTATATCCGCTTTTATCTCTAACAATTCCTTTCTGTTGACGCTCTGTTAACTTTCTGACATTTATAATACGGCTTTCTCTCCATGAGCCGATATCCTCATCTCATCTCCATGGTCTCCTGCTTTCCGAATACTGAGCCCATACTTTTGAACCATCGACTGGTCCAAAGGTCTGTTCGCAACACCTCGATATTTTTGTAGGCTCTTCCACTTCCCCTTAAATGTCTCCTTCACGATTACATTCTTTCATTTTCGCGCTCTGTCTGCCTTCCTTTATCCATTGGACGGATAACACTTCGGGCCTGGCTCCACTCTAACCTCGTCTGACCAGTCTCCTATTGTCTGACTGTTTCCAGAAATCAGAGACGCACGTGTTCTAGGCTGTGCAGTCACAACACTCCCTGTCCCTCAGCCTGAGAGCTTCGTTTGATATGCTAACGGGCTTTTTATATAGCCTCTGTAGTCCCGCAAATTTACTTTCTCGTGACATTCACTACGGTTATCCCCACTTTACTCTGACTGCCTAGCTTCAGCTTGCTGACTTATCCAGTCTCATCTAAACGCTCTTTTGATTCCTGACCCCTCCCAAACACTCCTGCTTCATCTTCCATCTTTCATTCTTTACTGATCCGTGTTCCGCTCGATTCTCGTCGTATTTCGCCACTTATGATATACGTGTATATGCGATATTTAAATAACAATTACATGCATAGGGGTACAATAGTTCAGGCATCGCCGCAATTGATTGACTGCATTCCTGATGCATTCCTTTCTTCTGTCTGTGTGGCTGTCTCTGTTCGTTTCCTTTTTTCTCCCGAGTCTGTCACAGGTACGGCGACACGCACCCTGGGAATTGTCCTCCGTTTCGACAACAATACAAGGCACACAGTTCCTTCACCTGGACATGAGCGGAAAATTATCAACTTTTTTACAACTTACTAACAGGACAAATCAATCAATATCTTCCACTGATACAATTCTTCCGCGGCATGAACCACTGAGTTCAATTTACCTAACAATACCTCTTCCACATATCTCTTGACTGGAGGACTTTCGACTACGGAAGGCACATTCTCCTGCCAATACAAAGCTTGAACAATCGGTCATTCTAAGCTCTTCAATCCGCTTTGACCGCTCAAATGGCCGTGGTTTCCCCTATCTCTAACCAATTTCACTACATACCCAGGATGATCTGCGATTCTTTCTTCGGAATCTGTCTTGTCCTCCAAGACTTCAACATATTTCAACGTATATTCTCCGAGACTTCACGTGGTTCTGCAGGTGATCAACACATCATATCCAGAAAGCATGCTTAGTTCCTGACCTACCAATCTGGCACAGGAGAGGACCCAGGCACGCAATGGCCACTCGCATAACGCATCAGAAAAATGGGACGCTACTTGACTGCGAATAACGGAGCAAAAAAACGTTCAACAAGAAACATAGCCAGTTACAACTTGCCATTCAATGGATTGGCGGCAGTGTTTCAGGACGTGGTGGGTTTTCGCCTGGCAAGCGTTCTCCCTATAAAAAGCCACAAATGTCCGTTTAACAACACTGCCACGTGGCGAATGTGACTCGCCACCGAATAAAGTCACAGCCCATAACTTCACACTGGCAGCTCAATTAGAATCATCATGCTGGATAGCTTACTCTTCAGTTATCTTCCAATGGACCACTCAGGATTCTCTATCTATTATTAGTCGAGGTATGGCTGCGATACATGGCAGAGCGATTATGTCCAAACAAATGGATCCCGATCCCACTACCACCAAATCATTCTTTCGCATGTTCACCACTGCACAGTTCCAAGCATGGACATATGAACAATTTTCTACTGTCACTACAGTTCCCATAAAATGTCTGTACAGCTGTACATACCTGATCATGCCTCAATTGGCGTGCCTCGCATAGTCGAGAATAAAATATTTATTTATATATTTATTTATAAACTTTCGTACCTCCTGCTTGAAAGCCTGTGGATTGTGAATCTCCGGCAGCTGTGAAGGTAATTTTTTCCAGATATTTACATAATTGGCAAGGAAGAAACGTGAACGTTGTTTCTTCCTCGCTGGCAGCGGGGCAATTGTGCAGTGCTTGTTTCGGAGGTTGAATTTTGATCCTCTTCTCAGTGTCAGGCTGGGGATATCACTGTGCACCTCTTGGTATATTAACTTATGTAAGAAGCATAGGTTTAAGATAAGGCGCCGCAGCCAAAAAGGTTGGAGTTTAAGATGGTTACACTCTGTAGGTAACTAAGCGCTAGATCTTGTGGGGCTACTATTTTGGTAGACCGCCGCTGAGCCTTTTCGAGCAATATGCGGTCTGATTTCCGCAAATTACTGAAGATGAAGGGACAGTATTCCACCTGCAGACGAACATGACTGCGGTAAAGCTCCAACCGTGCTTCAGCCGAGTTACTGTGGCGGCCCATGTGGAAGACTATTCTTCGTGCTTTTGTTTGTGCCCCCACTTTAGATACGTTTAAAAAACGGTTGGACGTCGCACAGAGCCCCCTGCGCTTTGCTCTATGAACAAAAGCGCTTGTATATATTTAGGCTGACCAGCCTCTTTGGATTTATACCCCAAATTCACGGTCGTAAATCTGTGCGAACCGGTTAGTACTCCATTTTTATTTGCTACCATCACCAACGATAACAATTTCTTAGCCAGTTTTGCGTCGTACCACTTTATCCCCCTAAAACTGTTATGCTTCCACCTTTTATCTCACTGACGCTCCTTACTTCAACCACTTATGTGGTTTGCCAATCTGTTAGTATTTCTATTGCCAGCCTACGGGACTGGTTAAGTGTATGCTTCTTTACCCGTCATAGACCATTGTTCCATTGTTCCATTGTTCCATTGCTATCTGATACTGCACATTCTCTGAAAAGTTGAGGGTCATAGAATAGAGAATACCTAGGTCAGTAGCTAACGTTTTTAGTTAGATGGGCGTACCATTCAACGTAGACGCACCATCCGATATGGAGCATTTGTGGGTCAGAATACCAGATTTATCAGCAGAGAATGTCATTTGCCAATTTTGACACCACGACTCTAAGGTCTTCAGGTCGTCACGGATCTCTTATAGTACGGATAGTTTGGCGCTTGGTGGGAAGACATATACGACCTTTATATCGTCGGCAAAGCTGAATGGGCGACCATGGCGCAGGCTGCTACAGATGTCGTTCACATAAATCAAAAACAGGGTTGGTCCAAGCACGCTGCCTTGCCCATCATTGGGCTTTTTCAAGCAGAATACGGACCAACTGACGTGAGCTGTTACGCATGAAAACACAGCATTCCAATGGCGGCGAACCTGACTCCGGTGAATTTCTAGACCGGCTTCGACAACGTTAAAGTGGTAGCTTATTTGGAAGTTTAAATTTTGAGACTTTGCGGCTTGAAAGTGCTATTACTCATCAATGTTGAGGCTCATGGAATAACGCAGACCAAGGTGTTTTGCTGATGTATGAAGCAGCATAGGAATGTCATTAGGTTAAAGCACCTCATCAAGTACCTAGCATTTGTAAATCATGGAACCCGATTTTTCTGCGGTGAAGTTCGTTTTCCATTGCCGACACCATGACTCTAGGCCCTTAAGTCTTCTAGTATTTTGTCGAGAGCGCATACGTTTGTACCTGGGAGCAGCTGTAGAGTATTTTAATAGCATAAGCGAATAGAAATAGGCAATCTTGCTTTAGGCTGTTGCAGAGATCTGGATATAGATAGGGAAGTAGGTTGGAACTATAACACTTCGCATATGACTCCGCTCGAGACAGTGGCTCAATTCCATTTCATCTCGACAGACTTCCACTAGGTCTGTGATAGCGCATCACTCAAACCCATCAGACTTGCAAATATTTTCATATCGACGTCTCATGCCTGATGATATTTCAGTCTTACTTTCTTAGCAACGTCTCCCTTCGGATTTTGCTTGTCTCCCTCCGCTGCATCTTATCGCCAGCTATTTCACCCTTGTACGGCTTCTAAGTTTTAGAGAGTCACCTAGCTCCTGCCTATATCCCATTCCAAATGTAAGTTCTTCCGTATGGATTGTGATGCGTACAACAATCCCATTGCCATCCCTATCCTTATTTCGCCTGATGCTTGCGGTTCCTACGACCTTGCTGCACCTTTAGCACCTACGTCCGGATTCTGATCACCGATGCTTGCTGCTCCTAATCTGCAACATAACACACAAGGATACCAGTTCAGTCTGAAGCTCCCTCTGGAAGTTTACATATTCCCATTGCATCTTAACATGCATTCAGTTGAATTGAAAGGCCGCATAGCTCACAATAACCCGACTAGGCGACGTTTCGATCCCTGCTTCTCATGCTTGAAGTCCCTTTAGACTTACATACTTATTATTATCTACTACCGTATTATAAACGACATTATTGTGATAATTGTACAAAAAATACTCAGTAATTGTTCATTGTTATTCTTTTCACTTTTTTGATGTAGAATACACACCCGCGAAATTCGAATTCCAATTCAGGTGTTCTTAGGGAAGGGCTAATTTTTGTCATGGCGGGAAAAGGTTTCGCTACCGTTGTCCTCGGTAACATCCAAGTTTGTTTGAGTGGCTGCAGAGTATATTCTTAATTTTGGTGGTATTAAGGTGCGGGGAAATAGAAAATAATGCAATATGGATTTGCTTCGTGAAAACGGTTATGATAACTTATAGTGATGACTTCAGGCATAGGTGAAGTTCACGGCATAATGGGAAGCAGCCAAATGTTAAATAAAATTGTAGTGAAAACGGCAGTTTATGGAGCAAATAAGTGTTCATACAATTGGTTCATGTATGTAAAGTTTATGCATGCATTAATTTACTTGCTTGGATAAGGGGTTTATATATCACTTGTCTGATTATTGTATTTTTATTTCTAAAATCGCGATGAATGAAAGCGAAATTTACAACTAATATATCTTACTAACTACCATTTTTTGTACATACTTAAGCACAAAGCGACCTAAACACATCTATTTCTGATCCAGTTACGAAAGCATCACCATTTAGCCAGGTGTACCGGAAAACTAAGCACCTCCAGGCCTATTTTTCATGTCAAAAATTAGCCACTCTCGGTGTTCTTATTCCGAGTCATGACTAGTCTGGGTGGAGTTCAATTATTTTCCGATTCAGAACATTATAATTGGCGTCGCAGTCAACGTTTATTTCCAAATGAATACAACCATCGAATTCTTAAACGTAAATGCATCTCCCCGGGAGTTACAATAATACATGGAGAGATTCGAGTTATGGTGTCTCACAAAAGATGACCTTCGCGAAGATCTTAAATCTGCCCACTTTTTAACTGTTATTGGACGAGAGGCGTATACGCTTCTAAAAAATCTGGCTTACCCACAGCGGCCATCGAAATTATCATATGACAAGTTGCGTGACCTCCTTTTATCTCACTTACTACCGGAAAATTTCGTGGTTGCCGAAAGAGTAAAATTCAACTTGCTGATCCGTCAACCTAATCAGTCTATTCGTGATTTTATTCTCCAACTTCAATGTCAAGCATCATCTTGTGCATTTGGAGACAAACTTGATGATTGCCTCAGAGATCGCCTAATTGCTGGAATAAATAATCCCGATTTATATCGTCAGCTCCTATCACTTCCATCGCCAACTTACAATCACGTAAAATCCATCTGTTTGCATTATCAGGATGTTTCTGATATTGCAAGAAGCCAGATGACTGTTGATCATCAAGTCTTGTTTGGCTCTGCCAGTCGCCGAGTTCATGCCGAGAAGAGAAAACCGTGGCAAATCAACTCTTTCAAACCACACGGAATTAGTCTATCTCATGCACCGAGAAATTCAGACAGTTTAAAGTGTGGTCAAGCTGATAGAAAGATTGGACAATGTGTCTCATGTGGAAAGTTGCATTCACGGTATACCAGCCAGCATCGGAATTCCAAATGTCATAATTGTTGGAAAGTTGGACATATTCGTAGTGTTTGTCGCCAGTTCAGACGTAATGTTGTGAAACAAGTTGATGATTCCACAGAGAACTTGCCCGACGATTTTCATGTGCTGACATTGGCTGTGAATACGAGTGGCCATTTATACAACACTTTACTTTTCGGAAACGGTATGTCACATCGTTTCATTGTTGACACCGGTAGCGTAGAATCTCTTATTTCTAAAACGAGTCTCGATCATCTGTACCCTGACGCTCAGCTTGATTCCACACTCATCACTATTAAAGGTATTACTGGTCATACCATTCCGGTGATAGGCTGTTGTACCTTACCAGTGCTAGATAAGCATTTGAAACCTGTCGAGTGTAAATTTGTTGTCATTCGTCAAGGCCCGTCCATACTCGGTCTTAAAGTTATGCAGGCACTTAAAATAAGTGTCAATTTTCTGTCACATACTGATACTGACACCCAAATTCGTGATTTATTACAGGATTGTTCGGTTACCTCTGGTGGAATGAGAATTCCGCCTGTTAAGTTGGAAGTGGCCGGTGATCCAGTTTCTGTAAACGACGTGTACATCCAGTTAGACTTAGAGAACCTGTTCGAAAGGTACTTACGTCTCTTTGTGAATCAGGAATTCTCGTCCCAGTACAAAGTTCACGATGAGCCACACCTGTTGTCACACCGTTAAAGCCGGATGAACAGACACCGAGTTTGTGGTGCTTACCGTGTCACTCTTAATACGAAGCTGCTGCAGCGTAGTTGTGTCACGGAAGAACCTGATTCTATTCTTTCGCGTCTACACGGATCCAAGATTTTCTCGAGGCTAGACTTAAAAGATGCATATCTGCAGATACCACTGACTGATGAGTCTAGTGAACTGACCACAATCAATACACCTTTTGGGTTGTATCGCTATAGATTTCTTCCCTTTGGTCTTAATGTGTCGCCAGCCATATTCCAAGATGTGATGAACTCCATTGTGAAAGATCTGAAGGGTGTTGAGGTCTATCAAGACGATGTTTTTGTACATGCTATTAACAAACCGACACATGACTACCGATTACTGGCACTTTTGACTCGCTTCAAGGATGCTAATGTGAATATCAATCCTAAGAAGTGCTTAATTGGTGTCCATGAAATCAGTTGTCTTGGTTATCAGGTTACATCTGAAGGATTCAAACCAGATCCTGATCGGATAAAACCATTGGTTGATGTGAAGTCCCCCACCAATGTTCATGAGCTTCGATCACTGATGGGCGCTTTACAGTACTATTCCAAATTCATTCCTGGTTTTGCATCCATTGCTGATCCTTTATTCACCTTGTTGAATGACAAGAGTTTTGTTTGGTTAGACAGACATGAACATGTTCTTCGGAAGCTTTTAAAAATTCTTGCATCTGGTTGTGTTCTTCACACCTTTTCTCCTAAATTACTTACTGTGCTTTTCACAGACGCTTCAGCCACTGGTATTGGGGCTGTGTTAGAGCAGAATGGACACCCCGTTCTGTGTATTTCCCGTCGACTAAGCAATGCTGAAAAAGGATATGCTCAGACTTATCGAGAAGCTTTGGCTGTATACTGGACAGTCACTAGACTTCACAAATACTTGTTTGGCCTCAGATTTACCATTGTGACAGATCATGAAGCTCTGAAGTTCATTTACAATCCTTCCAGTTCTTTAGTTAAGTCTTCAGCAGCCATGGTCCAAAGATGGAGTGTTGCCCTTGGTGCGTATAACTATGTGGTCGAGCACAGAAGTGCGAAGCTCATTCCTCACGTCGACTACTTATCACGTACTGCAGCGGTATTTGAAACCGATTCTGAAATGAGTTGTTTTCTCACCCAGCCGCTTCCAATCTCTCGTTCTGACCTTATCAATGATACTAGAAGGTGTTATGGGTCATTGATTTCTGCTGTCAAACGTGGTTGGTCGGTTTCTCTCAAACGGAGGTTCCCACAATTTTATGTGCGCCGTGATGAATTGTGTGTTACCCCTGATAGATTACTATGTGTAAATGACCGCATTGTTATCCCGCCGACTTTGAGATCAGCTATTCTAACGGATTTACATTCTGGTCATCATGGTGTTGAAAAGATGAAGTCTTTAGCTCGGTGCTTGTGCTGGTGGCCTGAATTACATGCAGACATTCGACGAACTGCTTCTGATTGCCCGAACTGTAAACACAAACTTTTACGGCAACCGTCAAAGTGGACACCATGTCCGATGACATGCGAGCCCTGGCAAAGGGTACACATGGATTATTGTGGACCATTTCTGCAGAAGTACCATGCTCTTGTGGTGGTGGATTCTTATTCAAAGTGGCCGGAGGTATTCCTGACTGATAAATCAAATTCTGCTTTTACTGTCCGTGCCTTGAGAAAAGTGGTTAGTAGAGAAGGAGTCCCATTAGCTGTGGTAAGTGACAATGGTGCGCACTTTTCGGCTTCAGAGGTTACTAATTTGCTACAGAGTCTTGGGTGTCGCCACCTTTTTATCGCTCCACGACATCCATGTTCTAATGGCCTAGCGGAAAACTTTGTTGCAACCTTAAAACATTCTATTACCTCCTGTGCTCCTACTTCTTTTGATGAATTTGATCGTTGTGTTGATAACTTTCTTCTTCAATACCGTAATTGCGTGCATTCCTCTACTGGAAATACACCTGCCAAACTTTATAAATCCAGGCCATTGAGG
>CALYDF020001315.1:0-25055 GCA_944474145.2 Dicrocoelium dendriticum
CTGCAATGTCATGCGGCCATTCTATGTCATGATATTATGCCAAATGTTGACATCATCAGCAAATAGTACGAAATTCGACTACAGTACACTGCCAAGATCGTTAGTGAATGTTACGAATAAACCTGGCCTGAGTACCGCCATACTGGACCTCAGTTGAGTCGAAAATGGAGCTGCAGCTCTCATATTCAGCTGAATTTAGACGAAGAAGTTGCCTAACCAATCAAGTAAAGAGTCGCCGATTCCATAGCTTCGAAGCTTGTGAAGAAGAGTGTGGTGGTTCAAACTATCGAACGCTTTCCATAAGTCCAACTAGACAAATTCGGTTCCCACTCTGACATCGGCTTACTCTGTCCAGCTTGCTCCAACTAGCAACAAGTTTATAGTGGGGGAACGATTTCGGCGGAATACATGTTATTGTAACATTAGGATGTTATTGCTCTCAAGATGTTCCATGTACAATTATACATTCCATTACTTTGCATAAAAATGGGAGGATAGTGATTGGACGGTAGTTCGAGGGATCGGAACAATTGCCACTTTTGTGGATAGGAGTGAATGCTCCATGTTTCTACACTGTCGGAACCTGCATATCGTCGAGACAAAGTTGAAAGTACCGAGCTAGTGGTTCGGTAATGTTCATTGCCACTGTCTTCAATGCCTTCGGTTTGGTGTCGTCCACGCCAGGTGAGCGGTGCGCACTCAATGACATTAGTGTTTTCATTACTTTGGCTGTCGTGAGAGAGATATGGTTTAACCCTCGTGGGGATGGAAGCTTTGTAAAAAGCAGATGAAGTAATGTTTCACTCAAGAAAGTATGGATGAAGTGTTGGTGAAGCACGATGGCTGCATATTGTGTGATTTGAGAAAGACCATCTGTTGCACGTAAAAGTGGGATACCGCGCTCCAATCTGTGGGATTTTTGACGTGTTCATAGAGCAACTTCGGATTTGTACTGAATTTCGCCGCTACATTGTGTTGATGCTGGAGATTGTCTTTGCGGATCAACCTTATTCACTGGTTTCTTTGAGTTGTGTAAGCACCCAGGTCAGGGTAATTGGACAGACTTTGTAAGCGTGCCAGTTTGAATCCCTTAAGGTCATGCACATTCTAGTACGGCTCCTCAGGAACAAATTCACTGACTTAGGGCGAAGTACCTTACTTTCTGATGCGTTTGCCACTAGCACAATGAATTTGGTGACGAACAATATCCAGGCGACATCGGGCGGCTTCCCAGACAGGAAGGAAAACTCGGTTTCTTGAACAAGACTGGACTGTATATCGTATTGTGTAACGACATAGGTTTCCACGTTGTTCTCACTGATATACTCAGAGTAACAGATGTAACGAAAGAGCAACATCGCGTGATCAATAGGCATAATTGGAGCATCTATGCTCACGGTGTCGATCATTAGTTCCTCGTTGGAGAGAACAAGGTAAGAAACAGAGGACATGTCACCCTGTCGGATTCGCGTGGGAAAGGTGACATGATTGTACAGAGGTACCTCGGCGATCACCACTTGCAAATCAGCCTTGAATTGTGGGCTGGGCGATGCTGGAACTTCGATTGTGTGCAGGTTGAAGTTCCCCACAACAATGCCGTGACTCTATGGTCGTGCAGGGCTTTTTTCTTCGCACAAGCTAGGCACTGATTCATTTCCAAGGTGAACGTTGGAGGACGGTAAACTATTGCTAGTTAATACACATTCCTACATCTTAGGTGCATATGACATCAAAGAGAAGCGACGAGTTTCGGATTGATAATACCGAGGCCCTCTCCCTCCTCTGCTAGGTCGATCGTTTCGTATGGAAGTCATGCCGGGCAGTACAATCTCAGCCTTCATGATCTCTTGTTCAGCTATGTTCGGTGACCATAACTAGGTCGCAGGGCGTGGAGACCTGACGAATAGGAAGTACCATTAGCTTGCTGAGAAGAACTTATGCTTTGGTATACAAGCAGGGGAGGGCCTCGGTGGTCAGAAGCGTGTGTTTGATTGCTGGTTTCTGGTGAGGGTCAATGCCGGCCTCTGCGGGTTTGGCAGCCGGTCGTTTTTTTGTAGGAGCGATAATGCAGGCACAAGGGCCAGTTCATGGTTGTTGTATAGAACTCTCAGCGCTAACAAGAGGGTGATAATCCTTTCCTCCTTCGGCTGCTGGTGTGTTTTGGCATTGTCTCCGTTTTGAGCTAAAAGGTGACAGAATTGTATTGGTAAGTTGTTTGATCAGTATTACACTGTCTATCTGTGGCCTGGTGCCTATCGCCTTTATACATATTTCGTATGACAGCATTTTACGCTTTTGTGCCACTATTTGATCACATGTTCTGCCATCAGTTCGGAGTGCAATAATACTTCATCACTCTTTGAAGTTAAGTGATAGCGGTAGCCTCCATGTCGGAGTAGCGATAACATTTTCGATTGAGAATACTTCACGAATAAAACGTCATTTACCCCAACCACACCTATGGGCGTGGCCTCTGTCTCGCTTAATGTTTTAGCTCGGGGACACCGTGAACAAGGATAGATTTTGCGTTTTATTTTTTAAAGGAAATCAGTTGGATTATGGTTGCTTTTCTTGGGTTCGCCCTAAGAAACATCTGGCAATATTCGAACAGTGCATGTGGTTGTGGGGAGGCTAGTGGGTAACAAGAGAATTGCCACTGCATCATTACCTCACTGAAATGTTACCTGAAGTAACCGCGGTTCACCGTAGTGTACGGTGTTTGTGTGACGGACGAGACGCATCATATTGACTGGTTTAGCTTGAACACCTATTAGTTGACCCAGGGAGTCCCACTCTTTTCCTCGTCTAGTATCTTATCTTTTATGGAGTTCGCCCTGGATTGTCACATTAGAGCATATAACAGTCAGATAAATATGATGGTGCTCCATGTTCTCCTTTTTGGAGGGACCGGTGGCTGCTTTCTACGGTTGGAAAACTGATGGGTCTTGAGTTCCGTAGTGGTATTGGTAGTATCAATTGCTTTGGCAGCGGGCAGTGTTACGATGGGAGGTGCCCCTGTCATATGGGTAGCAACAACGGACGCTATGTTGTTGAGCCTCTGGCAGTGTTCAGTGTGGCATGTAATTCTGTTGAAGAATGTGTAGCGAACGCTTCTTTATGAGCAGCCGCTGGTGTCGGGGTGGCTGAATACGCATCGTTACTCCTACAATTTTCTGAATTGCAGCTTGGTTTTGAGCATCGAGTTCGAGGCACTGATTGGTCTAGTTCATGTGGAACAGTTATCACGGCTGCTGTTTGCTTTGCAACCTTTCTCTGCCTATCGCACTTCTGTGCCAACCCATTTATACAGCTGATCAGTTAATCATACGTACACTTAGTGCAAAACAAGAGGGAATCAGTCGTACTATCACCTTTTTTATCTGGTTGTGACTAAGGCGAGCACATCGAGAACGGACGTATTTTCGGCAGTTTCTGCATTCTGTTACAAATCGCACAAGTTTTACACAGCTGTCTACGCCACAACTAACGTTCATTTCGGAAGCTTTGATCTTAGCTTTCCATGGGCAAGCAGTACGTGGCATTGAGACAGTCAGATCCCCGAAAGTCGTTCGTTGCAACGTCTACACTGCTATGCTGAATCCAAACGTTTTCGGTCAAGTTGGTGGTCTGAGAGACACCGGTTAGATTGCAGTAGAACAAATCCAAGTTGGCGGACACAGAAGGAAGTTGGGCCAATCAGTGAGATCTCCATCAATACACCAAAAGCAAAGTACTAGTGCACAATTTACACAGAGAAAACATTCATATCACAGTATTCCCAAAACAAAAGTAGAATCCAACACAGTAAACCAAAAATCCGCGGCGTCCGTGTGTACATTGTCGACGTTCAGTTGTGTCGATCCCTTCTGTCACTTCCTCATCTCACTTCGCTAGCAAACGAATGACTAAAATTACTCTATTGCCAAAAGTTATGAATGTCCTTGTTCTATGCTGGACTGCAAAAATTTCGGAAAGACTTGCGTCTCCCTGTTCGGTTCCAAGTTTCTATGAACTACTTCACCAAGTGAATCAACACTTTTCCGTACTGGCTTTTGAAAGGCTATATCAACTCACCGTCAATCATTCAACTACCACGATCAGAGCATTTGCTTCACCAAATTACTCTAAATATGTTTAGTTTGAATAGTATAGTTTATCGGCTGGCATGTATGAGGTTACAGCCATTGTTCGTAACAATTTCGGTAGACATCAGACCAGTCACTGTACACCAAGTGACGTTTTTGTACCAGTTGCAATGCCAAAGAAAACTTCCTGTTTTTTCTGAGAACAATGAAACGATGAGGTCCAATATATTCGGGACAAAACGAAAGTTGCATTCTAACAAGGAAGAATCGTGAACAAAATCGCTAAGGAATTGGACTAGGCCCGATTATCCGGAAATCACCAGATTTATTTCTTGGAAAGCAAACAGGGCAAAATATTTGTTACGGATGTAAATGTGGGTAGCTCAGGTTGTCTAATTGTTAGACGAACCATTCACTGAACTTGGCATCAATCGAGGTGACACCATCTGTGCTTAATGGCGTAACTATGCGTAAGTAAATGTGAAGCTGGTAGTCACGCGCGTGCCGTTTTTAGATCATTAAAGGTTGTTTTGGCTTGTGGTTTTGAAAAGGACATTTTCGGCACATGCCCTGCGACCATGACAAGTTTTCCCAGCAACCGAGAATACCGACCAAGCTCAGGCAGGTTAGTTATTTTTGAGACGAAACGATTGCAACAATGTTGATAAATCCACATAAAGTTTGTCTAACTTTTTCGAATTTGAAAGTAATATCAAACTGGCTGGTCCGATATACCTAAAAGACCTTGCATGTTAAATATGTCTAACCTAAAAGACAATACTTTCTGTCTCAAATATTTTACCAAGTAATCCACACTGATGAAAATGAGTCGCCAATCCGCGGGCTGGTCAGTTTTGATCGGTCACTCAACAATATGAAATTTCCAAAATATGTTATCTCGAAGGTTATTCTTCGCAGTACCGTCTCAATCTGTAGGCTTTGACTTGTCTGGAAAAGTACCAGGACTTCTTGGTCTAACCAGTGGCGCGCCTTCCTCGGACCCCTATGGGTTCCTACTCCGTGGCTTCCTGATGCCATCATCGAGAGCCACTATGCCATAGGTGACGGCCGCGAAACTACACGAATGATAGTTGGATACGATATGGCCCGGCACGTCTTCCATCGTCATTCTAAGCTACGTAATGTGCAGCGGACGTTAGGTTTCGCCGAGAGCGTCCGAGGAAGGCGCACCGTTCGCAAGATCCAGAAAGTTGAAACGTTGCTAAATGTTGCTTTTTCAGACGTATCAAAATGTGCTAATTGAAAAGGGACTGCGACTATTCACTTCTGAAATTATATTAAAATCCCCGCTGCTCAATGGTAATTGCAAATCGGTCCGTATAGCTTCTAAGCAATATGTCGTTCAAGTGGTCATACGGAAAGTCCGAGCTCGTGGGGCCAAATATTATACTAGACAGAGTTCGTATCTAGCATCGTGACAAAGGATGAGGCAGGCTATGTCGTAGTCGATTGTCATTCATGCAGAGCCGCGTACGTTACCCATGGCTTAATGGCACTTGCTTCTACCATCAGGAAGTCATACGGGCGGAACCCGGCCGCGGTCCGAGGAAGGCGCACCAACAGCGAAACCCAGAATGTGGAAACAGCGTTGCCCGGTGCTTTTATAGACGTGTCAAAGCCTGCTGAATTTGTGGGGTGTGCGAAGCATTAACTGCAATTATCCCAAATTCTCCACTGCTCATTAGAAATGTTATTTCTTGACCTGAATAAATTAAAGTCCATGTCATGTACTTGAGCACTAAAATTGGTGCCTACTGAATTACATGAGAACTGAACATATATTGCTCGTTTCCGCACTGTAATACATATAACCCTTTGCTCCTCTAGGATTTATGCACATTTATTCAATGTTTACTCTAAACGGTATCAGTACACGCCAAATTCGGTGAGTGCTGGAGTGGAACAAATACAGAGAACCAGTAAAAAGCCCATTTAAAAGAAAGAACACAGGATTTCTGAGGTTTACAAGGATCTGCTTTTCGTAATCTATACGAGCCAAGTATAAGCACAAAACGATAAAGGCGTAAGTACGATAGAGAAAGCCAAATTGATAACCATTTGGATGATTTGAACAAGGTTAGTGCCTACCATTTGAAGTAGATCAATCGTTTCAAGCACCCGCCTTAGCGACTGCGTATCTGGAGCACTACGAAACACTTTGTCAGTTAAACAATGAAAGATCACACATACCTTTCCCTTGTGCACAAAACAGAAGATTTAGGCTATGACTTTGACAAGAAGAGAGAATCCTTATCCATTAGCACTATCCTACTGGAAATCTCTTTTGCATCTGTACGTATGCTTTTAGAGAACGGTGCGAGGTAGCCATTCGAAAGTAGAGTTGCTACAATTGTATCCTCCTCACATTTGGTCTGCGACTGCCAGTGACCTAGTAATACAAGTGGCGCACTAAGTTTAATTTGTACTTTGAGATGGCAACACTCAACTTGTGATTGGCCAACACACGCTCCTCTCAACCAAGTATTATTAGCACCTCATAAATGAGTACAGGAGAACCGAATAACTTACATTTCGACTTCCATAGTGCGCTTCATTAAAGGATGTGGACTGTTGAACAAAAACCTCTTTGAATTAGGGGCTACATTGAGCATAGTCCAAACAGCAACCAGAACACCCCAAACATCTGTGTGAAGCAAAGTGTGACATATCAAGCGGCAAAAGCCTAATGTGTGAGTAACCGAAATGCACGTACTAGTCGTCAGGCGCCATAAGATAGATCACTGTATTCTAAAATTAAGCAATGAGAATGCATCCTTAATTGATTTGTATATTGGCAAGCATTGAGCAATATCTTTGGTAACAGGATAATTCTATGGTAAATTTAGTTGAAAATTCCTACCAGCTTGCAAATATTTCGCTGTGCATGTTGGTGCTGAAATAGTAGAATAAAAAAATATGAATTAACTAATGCTTCTGAGATGTTGACATGCTGTATACTAACATTATATGAAGGGTTTTATTCTTATGCTCCCAAGGAAATTATAATCTAAAGAGCTTTTATTGAAGGCCTCTAACTGTAGTCAAATAAATTTCGAGTCAAAGATATCTTGTTTAAATTTCTTGAGCGGTATCAGAAGTATGCTAAATCTTATGATCTTGTTGAGCACTAAGGGATTATATTATGTGTGACAGCGTTTTATATCCAAATTTGGTCGACAATTGTTCCCTCCCTAACAGTGGTTGTAAGCCGGCCGAGAAACT
The DNA here is from genome assembly GCA_944474145.2 of Dicrocoelium dendriticum. Taxonomy (NCBI): domain Eukaryota; kingdom Metazoa; phylum Platyhelminthes; class Trematoda; order Plagiorchiida; family Dicrocoeliidae; genus Dicrocoelium; species Dicrocoelium dendriticum. The sequence continues at coordinate 7,329 of CALYDF020001315.1, forward strand.
GCAACTGTGAAGTTTACTTGTTTTCTAAACGATTCTCTTTAATTTAAAGCCCAAGTTTTCTCAGAATCAAACATCTGTTGATAGCGCATAAAGCCTTTCGGTTTTATCATCCTGGATTTCAGCAGACATGGTAGAAATAGGGCGCCATGTTTAGGTGGTCACAGGCAGGCCGGTTGTTCAATTTGAAGAGATTCGAGATAGTTCGTGCCCTTTTCAGTTTTATTAAAGTAAAGGTATAATACACATGGTATTGAAGTATGCTGTAGTACATTTTCTAGTAATTCAGTTAGCTGAATTGAATAGAAACTTAGTTCAGAAGACACCATCATGGAAATTCTCCCTGACGCAATCGTATAACCTCGAAATCAAATACAGAACCCTTCTGCCAGACATTTCAATCCGAAGATAAACCATTATTTGTCAACATAATGGCAATGTATTCAAATATACTCGAATTAAGTTATTTCAACGAAACTTGATTTTCATAAACATAATGCTACATGTGTTATGAATGTTTCTCAACATTATGCACAGCATGATTTAAGGATATTGCCAACCGGAGTCTCAGTTGCATATACAATGTTTTATAATCGTATTTTGCATTTCTCCTTATAAATTATTTTACTATTTGCGGGCTCTCCCATTGCAATAAAAAATAGAAGCAGCGTGTAATCTACCTACGATTACGCTCACAATTTACGAAGCAGTCAATTAGTTTTACCCGTACAAATGAAGCAAATCGTTGTTCTCGATGATCATATTTTATTTCGCTTTAGGGATTGATCAGCGACAGTACAATACCCTTGCTTTTGATGAGAACTAGATATACATATTGTTCAAAACATTGCAGGACAAGTGCATCGATTTCATGATGAAACAGCTCCTTCCCATCTATGTACAACTGACCAGATACAAAACAAATCAAAAGACGGAGTCATGTCCTTCATCTTACAAATCATCCTGTCCTTTTTCACGGTAGACCTTGTGACAAATCCTTGTAATCCTCCTGCTTCACCCTAATTGGAAACACAGCCGTCCTAAGCGCTTTTGTCAAACCTAATTGCAAGCAACGCGGCGACATCCACGTTTATCTGCAGCAAGAAAACAACAGATTAAAGTCGATCTCATCATCTCAACGTGCCGTCTTCAACTTCAAAACTTCGTTTTTGATTGCTGAAACATATCTTGTTTGTTTGTAACGGTTGAGATAAAATGTCGTTTATGAGTAGAACCTCAAATGGATGCATCACGTGGAGGCTTTGATAACAGAAAGCAAGAAGCTGACAGGATCTGATAGCAATTCTCTATGTGAAGTCACGATGTGACAACTTGATGTAAATTGCAACCGGATGACTTAACAAAAGTTACCATTGCCGAGCATTCTGTCCGACAGTGACACTGGAAACAAAATGTTGCTTGGAAGCCGTCACCGAATTTTGACATCACCGTTCCCGGATATGGAAAATGACTAGCCAATTTAGAAATGCTTCATATGAAAAGAGCTGAATAGCCAAGCATTTGGCGCATTCCATAGTAAACCGCAAGCAAATTAAATGTACCATCTTGAAATGTTTCAGAGAAACAACTTTCACATTTTTATGGTTCTCTTGTGGCTCATTTGTGATGTACACTCTAATTTTTAGAATTGATGTTGTTCTGGTCCTCTACAATATTAGAAATCTTTATCAATTATTCAGTTCATTAAAACAAAATCACCAACATGCGAAATTAGAAGGAATTATGAATAATAAATGAACAGCATCATGGTATAAGTATGCCACATTGTCCATGCGATATACATGGTATGTCGCAAAGTTCGCTTTCCGTCAGCTCTGCGCTTGTCTTCCATCAAAGCGATTTATCGTTACGGTGCGTTGTGAAGAAGCACGGTACCTGCTATGCTATCCAAAGAGAGGCGCAGTCGACTAACTAGAAAGGAAATGACTGCATGATGATCACACATAGTTTCGTTACAAGTGCAAGCTGATTTATAAAATCTAGGTACACATTAGGTGATAATCAATATAAGTAGGGTATAATTTCGATCTATAGAAACTGGAGTCGGCTTCTGTGTAGCGCTGTGCACACGGTTCATAGTGGTAGGGCAACAATTATTCAAACGCCCAGCCGTTTCTATGTCCTAAAAGCGGTGTTGAATATTTTCAAAGAGTGGAATGAACATGAGCAGGCCGTGCTGTTGTGAAGTCGCAATCTCTCAAACGGGATCCCACTCGGTGAATCTTAATTGAATTAGCTAGCTAACGATAAAAAATTGTCAGTCATAAAGTGTTCTGGCCAGAGTAGCATTTAGGAAGGATTCAAATGGATCGTTTTTGAAAAGACCATAAATGACCAGATTTTTGCGCTACCTCAACGAAGACATGAAAGAGAATTAAGGGTTCGGCGGATAAGCATTTAAGTGCTAAGGAGATTAAAATACAAGGTATCTTTACCATTTTGATTTATATCTTAAGCACACTAAAACTGCTGGGCAATCGACTAGGCAAAAATTGGGTATTAATAGATGGAACCTTAATTACCTAATTGCTATATTTGATTGGGATTTATCAAAAGTGCGCAGACATCATTCTGGAATAGGCGTAATTATATGGTAAAGGAAGACTTGTAGAAAATATTTTTAAAAAGCTTAAAAATGTTAACACCAATAAACGTACACTAAGATCTGGAGGGATAGACCTATAAATTAGAGGAGCAAATCTCTTAAATTTCAAAGGGAGTTCACAATTTTGCAATCATGTGAGATAATAAAGCTTAAGATGCAAGATTAGGTATCCACTTCACTGATCAATGTCGACATGTGAACGCATTTCTCTCGTATGCCACAGGTAGTGTCGTAGTCAGAGGAAAAACCTTAAAAATTGAGTTGTGTCATATGAGAGGAACTAAACAAGAAGGGTGTTCTGATTTGTTATCACGAAGCGCTACCTGTCAGACAAAACACATGAATGTTGTGTACTTTCACGTGTCTATAACCGTACAGTCGCTGAATTTGGCAGCGTCCACACCTTACAGACGTGTGCTTTCAAGACTATTACTCATATTAAAAAAAATAAAGAGCTATATCAAGTAGTAGGTGATGAAGTTACACTAAAACCGCAAAGGAAGATGAAGGCATCCGTTTTGGCCATGGCTTTGTGCGTTAATCTCTCAAATGTCACATGTAAGTCGCTGGGCCACGGTTGCAATTGTAGGAGGCATACTAAACGGTTACCCCGTAGTTATGTCAAAGTATACGAGGAAAGGGTTACAACATGAAGTGTGTGATAAAGATGAATGGAGTAGAAAGGTACCATAATTAATCGCTGCCTCGGTGTAGAGAAATTTATTATCGTTTTCTTGCAACAGCAGCTTATAAGAGCAGTTTCTACAGCAATCTTGGATACCTTACCCTACATACTTGCTTAATTTTGTGAGGTTATTTTATTCGCTTTCCTCTACTGTCCGACATATATCACTTGAGCTGTTATGATTAACATGTGATCCGGTCCGCCTGCAATTCGTCATTTTCTCTTTGTTCCCCTATCGTATTTTTGAGGTTATCCTCTTTCACTTGTTTGAAATATATTTCGATCTATGTAAAATTTAGATATTAGGATAAACAGTTACACGGTAGTCCGAAACATAACCACTAAAGGTTTCGCTTTCTTATGCACCTGAATTTAGCCAACTTGGTCAAAAGATAAGACAACGATAATTTATGGGTATAAAATATACGGCTTAAGTGCTCCTGTAATAAACCAAGAATGGAAATGGCAAAATATACAAATTGGTCAGGGCCAAATAAATTCATATCAGTGAACTCAGTTAGGTCTACACTTCAGAATCGGTTGGATGAAGTATTCCATTTTGCATATAGTCGTTTATAGTATCTCTCCGTATTCGCTTTATTACTGGAGCTGTAAAACTACGCAGGGTAAAGACTTACATATTACAAAAGGTAAGTCCATTCTTTTGACAGAAGCAATTATCGCATTTTGCAAATGTCATTATTGATATCCCATAATACGACAATATGAGGCTTATGAGGTAGTGTTTCACGAATTGTATAAAAGCATAGTGTATCGTTTAATGTAGTAAGTTCACAATTGATCCATATGAAATGTCGACAAACGAAACGCTCGCATAAACGCTATCAACTCCTAGTAAATAAGCCCAAAGGGTAAAATAGGCGGAATTAATTCCAGGAGTTGACTTGTACGAAAGTCTCTGGTAGTCGCTTATGTTTGACAATGGGCAAAGCGTATTTCGATGTGACGCATGAAACTGAGTGCGCGGTCAAGACGAACATCAAACTGTATCGGAAACTGCGCGAAGAAGTCGGATTCCGGGAGTGCATTTCCCGATTGGCAAATACGTTTGGAATAGAGATGCTGACAACCTTCCAATCGACCGAATTGATCAGCCAGGTTGAAACGATAGACTCTGACATTAAGACTATGACTGTGTTCCAGCTAATGGCGTCAAGTGCAGTTGCGGTCTCCCAAAATATATTACTAATTATAAGCCCTTCACAAGAATATCTTTATCGTCTGCTGAAGAAATTTTGCAAACAGTCTCTATTCCAAAGACAAATTTTGCAAGGATTTAATGTTTTTAATTGCATGGCATAGACGTATCCTAATTCGGGAGGATCAATCCTCAGCCGTGGCTGCAGACTGATACTGCGTGTTCCATGTATGGACGTATGTATGAGCAGAAAAGCTGCTGGAGAATCAACGACTTGGTGTCGGAATGCACACCACAGGATAACCATGTTTTGAACGCCTCTTTTTATGCTTTTTTACAAGGACCTGAAAACCCAGTTCGGTAGATTTAAATGCTCATATCATTTTTTCTGGAAAGCCAAGTTGCTGATTGGAATATCCCTACACTTTCTCTGCCTTAACTGAACAGCCAGCGTCCTCTTTTACTACCACAGCTACGTCGAAATCCGTAGAAGTACACTGAAAAATAATTAGTAATCCTATAATCGGAGATCGATTTACGGCGCATTCACCGCCATATGCCGCGATCAAGGGTATCAAGTAAAAATATTTGAGGGCTTAATTCTAGCGAGATTCTTTAATTAACTGAAGAATAAATGTGGACCAAGTACCGAAATTTGCGGCACTTCACAGCGAACATCGGAAAGGTGTGTGAGGCAGCGAGCACTATTGACACTGAAGAAATAATACGAAATATTGACTTCTGCCAGTGTTTGTCTTCTTACGGCATTATTCAAACTATTCAGATAGCCTAGAAACAAGAAGTTACTATCCAACGGAGTACCGGGTCACGGGGTCGACAACCCAAAATCTTGCGGAGAAGGACGCGGTGATTCTGAAGATTGGACGCATTTGAAAATTGTAGATCATAACAGAAAAGGCTAAAAAGCGTCCCATTTATACCTAAAGCTTATCATGGCTTGATATAGCTTGCAGATAAATTGCATCAAAATGTACACTGCCTTTGACAGTTAAAGTTTTCCTGGAGTGAGCAAGTAGCAGTTTTGTGGCGCAAGGAAGATTCTGGCGAATTTCTTTATATGCTGGTGGTAGGATGTTGATTCTTCTAAAGAATTCATTAGCGCTGCGACTTTAATGGGTTCCATAAATTCTACTACTCCGAACGGAGTATTATGGGGCGATGCTTGGCCGGATCTGAGCGACTTCTCCTTATGAATAGGTGAGGTTGGAAACTGCATGTCGTCGATGCATCGTTGAAAGAACGAAGAGAATGAATCCGCTGAATTATTTGCAATTAACTTTAACGACTTTTGTCGGATATTTTCAACACCAAGATAGGTAAGATCACGTAAAGATATCAGTTGTTTTCAAAATTTGTTTCGCAAATGAACCATGGCTAATTCTTGGGGTTGGTACAACTCTGGTGAACAGAATGTTATGCTCTGGCATTTTGGGGAGAATTGCTAACATGGGACTTTGGCTGACTGTGTAGCATTTTGTACTGTTCCACATGTGGACGAGGGAAATACTTTAATGCCATTTGCGGAGTTTGATAGCGTGAATGTAAGTGAGCCTAGAAAAGGAAATTAATTCTCGGCGAGATACTCTTACTGTAGTACTGTACCCTGCGTTCCAGGTCCCCGCATGGATTTCGTTGAATAGATTAGGTTTCCCATATTTCAGCATCAGCTCACTCTTCGTAGTTTCGTCTCGATATACATTGTGTGAGCTTACTATTCCGCATCCTAATGCGAATGAATGGATTATCTCCATGGATTACTAGGGCCTGTTCCTCGAGGAACTTATTATTGTCGTTAGATTAATTAATAAAATCTCACCGGCTGACATGGGGGATAGTTCATTTACCAATATACTGTTCGTGGCAATATTGCTTTCAGCCAGAACGACGTAATCTGTAATGCAATGAGACCTGTGACATTTTCCGAGAAATACTCTACATAACAGACGCATTTTCACAATACTGTTTCATGGTCGCTGTGGCCAAATTAGTAAAAATCAACAGGATATTTCGACCATTAAATTCGTGTTGCCGAACACTAGTTCCAGGATATTTGAGTTGTGCGCCATGCTCATTGTTGTGTGGAGGTAAGGTAGTTGTATTTTGGTAATCAATGAATAATTCATCTAATTCTACTTTAAGTGGTTTATCAAGGCAGACTGGGGTTTCTGGGTTGGAAAGCTTAGAGTCACCAACCATAAAGATTGTACTATATGGCTGCGTGGGGATAGCTAGCAAAGTGAAAGCTAGGCGGCTGTCCATTTCTGAAGTGGACGACGGTGGGCGGTACAAGACACCTGCTAAACATGTGGTAGCACGTCGTAGGGGAAGGCGGCACCAAAGAGTGCCATCTAGCTGGACCTCCGTGTCGTTGATGAGATAAAGACAGATTAGTACACCACCTCCCATATTCCATCAATCGGTGCGCAGAATAAACTTCTCAAGTTAAACGATTTCGCCTTCATTGATCACATCACTCAACCGTGTCTCGGTTAACATGATTAGGTCACACAACCTCGAAGCAGGACGCAGCCGAAACTCCATCTGCTTACTTAAAAGCTCCTGTCCGTTGACATAAACACAAGCGTGTCTTATATATTCTAAGCTCGGTGAAAGATGTACGCAGCATGCTTGAGACATTGCTGATCATCGTGAGGTCGGTTGATCGTCATTTTCATTGCTAAGTCGCCTGTTCTCGATAGGTTGAGATAGATTGCTGCACCAGACACTGTAGGACTATATGATTCTGCTGGTCCCTCTCATCTTACTACATCATTCCAGATGCCATGCCGGCTTTTAGATCAATCGCCGCATTGGACTTCACAACTGATGTTTTCACCGAGATTTCCACAACCATTAAGTTACCAACAGACTTTAGTCCAGTTCTTGTTGCTTTCTGACGAATTTAGTTCCACAGCTTGAAGCTGAAAGTGGCGCAGTACTTTAGAAGAACCTATACCATTAGCTCAGACTTTAAAACCAAATTCAGCAAACTGCGACCGCATATTTGTAATTTCTCGACGCGGAAATCCTTGTCAACGAAGTGGCAACAACAATGTCAACAGAGAATGCATCGGGAATGTAGTGCAATGTATCCCGATCCTGTGCCTGAGCTTGGTCGAAATAGAAAGCTACAAAAGTTGTAAAAAGATGAAAATGGAAATTTTGTTATCCATTTTTCGACTCATCTTTTGATTGTTCTTATCCTTCGATTGTCTCTTTCAAGGAATGTCCAGTGGTATGCATAATCCGCTCCAGTTTCTTTGCTGAAGTGCCTAGCTACGCGTGCACTTAACCCTATATATTTGCAGTAAAACGCTTTAGAGCAATCTAAATAATTTGTGACAATATGATGGCAATCATAATTCATGTGGACAATTTTCACAGATGACGTTTGATTTTTTATTCCGGCGCAGGTCAAAAGGGCGACCAACTGTAAAATTTTGCAAGACTCGTCACTAGAGGGGTAGATTTCACGTTTTGCGTGTGCGCACTCGCTCGTCTGCTTTCGCTGATCGAGTAATCATGCTCCGTTTGTCAGTTGAAGGGTCAACGATAATAGCTCTGAATAAGCATTAGCATGACGTAATCAGGCCCATTGCAATCTAATTGTTTGCCTCAGTAGTTTCTGGGCGTAAAGCGCGGGACACTTCGACATTATCAGTAGCGCCTCGTTAATTGCCAACAACTTCAGGTTCATATTACGCAACAGCACATTGAATAAATCGAGTCGGTTCACCTGGTGACGAGTCGTCATCATGTGTTTAGTGATAGACGAGGGAAAGTTCCGATTCATTCGTTGGTCCACTTCCGACGTTGTTGGCAATTAGCGAGGCGCTGCTGATTAAGCTGAAGTTTCGCGCACTGAGCGTCCAGAAACAACTGAGGCAATCAACTGGATCGCCATGGACCTTATTAAGTCATTCTAATCAATTTTCTGTCTTTACCTATGTTACTAAGTGTGGCCCGTATTTAAACAGGGGTCTGTTTATGAGGACAAATGCAAATGATTTGCCCAAGTGTAAAAAAAGACTAACTCCTCCAGAACCTCCTTAAAGCAAACCTTGTTTGCATAAGATTGAAACGATTAGAAAGCCTTAAGATCACACTTACGTACGGTACTACAGAGGACTAGATTCACAAGCGCTAAATGTGTACGCGTACATATGAGTCCAAGCGCATTTCAAAAAGGTTGTCGTTTATGAACCATGAATAGTGAAAGATATTTCCTACCCATGAATATCGTGAATGGCGCTGGTAAATCCGATTCAAATGAGCTTACGAAAGCGTTTTTGAAAGAGCGTAACGAAGAGGAATATCAGTGAGGGTTTAAGCTCGAAAACTTCAATCCATTACGAGTGAATCAACGAAAATGAACGATGCTTTTCGGCCGGTTAAAAAACATTGTTTATAAGTCCGGTCAGAGAGTTGCGAGGGAGATTGAACTAATAATAATAACAACGATAATGATAATAATGCTAATAATAATAGTAGTAAAACCGTTGGTATTTGCCATTTGAAATTAAGGATTTCTTGTTTGCTCCGCTGTAGTCCTTCAATCCGATTAGATTCCCAGCACCCACAGTTAACATCAAAATATTTCATGGTGAAATCTAGTTGTAGAATATAGACTTAGTGCATCATCCAATCTTCGTTTGAATACTGCTTATATTAGTGAAGATACAACCAGTTTTGAAGAGCATTCAACGGGTGACAAACACAAACGGAAAAGTACTTTCTGCAACATTCAAGATGGCTATTCTGTTCTGCGAGTTTCAGTGAGTGGCCCCTCAGGGTTGTATTAGCGTTGAGTCAGAGTAAAGAGCGGCAAACATAAGGTGGATCTCGCAGAATCAAGTATGCCATAATCAGGTCGCCTCGTATTCTGCGATAGATTCCGCTGAATACCAATCGTTGCAGCCTCACCAGGTATGAAAAAATGCGCATTACCGTTACGTTCTTAGATACCCGAAGTTGTGACTGATCCAGTGCGTTAAGGTGGTGTTTCGGGCATGGATACGAGGCTTAAATTGCATATTCGACATGGGGCGGATGTACTCACTGAGAATTTGCCGAAATATGGAGCTGTTTATTTTTCCAAACGCCTGTTGCAATAGCCGAAGTGTTGGTTCCCTGTCTTCGAGGCATTTTCGAATTGCCTGGAGCGACCCAAGTCATCTTGAAGCAGGACACCTAAGTCAAGCTCGTCAGTTAATTGGTACAGTATATTCGTTTCGACCCGGTGTGAGTAGCTGCTGTGATGTCGAACGAACCTACCTTACATTTACACACGTTGAAATGCTGTAAATTTCGGGGTACACCTTGAGATTTCCTATATAGATCCCTATGAAGCAGCTGCTGTTAGGTGTTCACCTGCGTTCTGCGGCAAACCTTGATAACTTCAGCAAACACTAGGAAGATTGAAGCGATTCCCTGTGCAAGGTTATTAATAAATACCAAAAACAAACGTGGACCTAGAACTGAGTCTAGCTGCACACCACACTCGAGTTGTGTGGGGTTCGATAAGGAGCTCCAAACTCTGACCACTAATTGCCGTTGAAATAGCAAGATGGCAATCCAGATAAAAAGAGGGTCACCGATCCCGTTGCGTTGGAGCTTAGAGAGTAGTATCCGATGTTCTATACGAGCAAAGCCTTCGAAATATCAAGATGGATCACAGCAACGCCTTCTTCAGCGTCAACTGACTCGGTCCAACTGCTGCGTGCAATTAGGGAATTCGTAGTACTTGAACGTTGTCGACGGAAACCGTGCTGCGCAGGTGTGTTGATGTTACAGCTTTTTCAGATATCACACCAATGCATTCTCAACTATGGATTCAAGGACCTTGGAGAGCACATGAATAAGGGATACTGGGAGGTAGTTGGAGGGATCAGTTCTGCTTCAATCTTTGTGAGTCGGGGTTCAAATTCTAAGCATCCACGTTGCATGAACTTGTATCTGGTCTAAGCAGCGCTGGAAATACTGAGATAAAGGTCCTGCTAGTTGGCATCTTGCTGTTTCCAGTGCCTTTGCACAAACATTATCGACACCAGGCGAACTGTGTTTGCGTAGGGCGGTAAGCTTTTGTAACACAGCCTCCGCGGTATAAGTGATGTAGCTTAGTACTAGTGGAGAGCCGAAAAATTTGGGCAGATTGCTTGGTGGCAAGACCCTGTTAAACGTGCGGGCATGTTTTATCCGCAGTGCCTTGCTGCTTTCACAGCCGTTCTTGTTGAGCACGGGCCATCCAAAATAGCGAAAATCCTTGCCACACATTTCGTAGGCTATTGACGGGCCTGTACTGCATTTTATAATCAGTACTCAAGGATTTTGCGATGTTTTGCTACTATGCAGCTTTGTCTTCTCTTAGCAGTTAACTGCATTAGTTACCTTGGGCTACGTAATTGTCCCAAATTTATGGTGTTGTTCCTTCTCTACACACTCGCCATGAAGCTTTGCGCACTGCCATCCGTTCTGCCTCTAAGGAAATGAACTGATTTACACTTAATGCAAACTCTTATCTCTGAAGTCTCCGCAATCAGCTGACTGAACTTGTTTACGAACCCGCGCCAAGCGACTTCCGGGGGTTCTTCGGCAAGGAACGACCAATATGTGGCGCTGAGGAGCTGGGCTAACCGATAGTAGCTTGTGATGGTTCGCACAGGCTCATCATTATCAATTCAATATTCCGCATAGCGGACGTAGTTGAAACTGATGACTGCGTGATCACTGTAATCCAACCAGCAGTCTACAACCAACACATCAATCATATGCTCCTCGTTGGTAAGCACAAGATCCAGCACAGATGGCCTATTACCAATTGTGAACCGAGTGGGAAAAGTGATGTGACTCATAAACCAGAGATTGGCCGACACTCGTTAAAATAGCCGTAGGCGATGCTTTGGAACCGAAATATTTGTGACACGCAAGCAGAAACATCCCACAGGCAACCTGTGCCACGGATGTGGGAGAGGTGTTTGCACACCAAAAACCAAAAACCATGACAAGTCGATGATATCAGTGGCTAGTTGAACTGTCCTTAAATGTGCTGTACTTGACGTACAAGTCCGCTTTCATGGTTTTGAACTAGACCATCATTGGTTTCACATCACATTATGTTTACAGTTGGTTTGTTGCCACTGGCGTATCACCGGTAAATAGAACAGTCTGCCTAAGTCCCGCAGGATACAGATTGTTTTGTCTCCATGACACGCTTGCCCACCAGCCTTTGCGATGATCTCCGGGGAGCCTTTTGAGCTCGCAGTTGTTAGCTTCGGTCAATGGTTTATGCTCAACACACAAAAATGATCCAATCAACTTGCGTTATTTGAGTAGACCTAACGGAATTCAACCGGCTGTTGGCTCGCTTAATTCAGCCCGCTGATTATACTAGCAGAAGCATGCGTAGCACTCCGGATATATATCCGATGAGCCTCAACATCAGGCAGTGGATGATTCCTCAGATTAGAGCTTAATTATTTGTGAAAGACACTGAGTATATTAAGATTGGCTACATCAAGCCATTACCAGCGAAGTTATTTGGTGCCGCCAAAATAAAGGAATAGCCTGTATATCACAAGGACGCGATATGAGTTATGATAACCGCGCTAAATTGATTTACTGTCCGTTATGTGACCTCGCTAACCCTAACCCATGGAGATGTTGATAATGTGCGTACATGATTATACAGGTGAAAGCGGTCGCCAAGTGACGCAAGGGCGCGAAAATAGACGAAACTATGTGACCAGGAAACAATTTATGGTGTGTCCGACTAGCTGTTTAGTATGAATTTTGTCGGTAGCCAGATGGATCAACGCCAATCTCTTAATGTTCAATAGCTGTTTACACAGTAGCCGCTGACCAACAACTTGATTCATCCACGCTCCGTTGATTATCCCCTTCTGGTTACAAAAGGAATGTTCGGTGACCTTATAGCCGGTCACAAGGCGACGTAATAGCTCATGTGGCATTTAATGAAAAATCAGGTTACTAGATGAGAACTCATCACACTCTGAGACGCTGCCACTGATGGGCTGCGACTGGTTATTTATCTCACTTATGAGGCAAAATAGCCTTATTCACGGTAAGATTCAAAGGAAAATATTCCTGGACGCAAGTGACAGCTTGCAGCTCAGCTGCAGAACGATTACCATGTCAAATTTTGAAGTAATTAATTAGCATCAAGGTACAATATAGTAGCACCCATCATTGAAATGCTTAAAGATTCCACGCCTTTGCAATCTATATATGAAGCTCGATCCCAGATTCAAGTTGGGCTATTATAATAATACGTACATTTCTCTTAACAGAAAACCGTGTCTATAGCGGCAGACAACAATTTAAACAAAATATTCCATGACGTTGCATACGTGACATGAGTAGGTGTAGTATTGGGTTATGCAATTCATGTATTAACATTATAGCGGATGTTTAAGGAAAAAGCCCAGTTAGGAAAACATTAGTGTTTATATGTTTATGAGCCCCTCTTGGAGTCATCGAGGGATTTTTCCCATGTGAATAACGAGATTATGGTAGATAGATTAAGGAAATTGGCGAGTCCGCTTCTAAATATTACCACCTTGTCACATGACCTGTGTGTTATTGGTAGTTTATTCCACAGATAGCCGTATCTGATCAGGAAGAAAGTGGAGCAGACGTTCATTCTAACCTTCGGTATATTCACTGTAAACTTTTTGTTGCGAAGGGCTCGAGTTGAGCAATGTTGTAACTTGAGTGTAGGTAGGTTGGAATAGGAGTTTTTGTGTAACAAGTTGAAAAGCAGCAACAAGTTGTGCTTCAATCATCGTATCCAAAGTAGTTAGAGATTAACTTCATTGCAACGTTTTCACTAACTTCCTGCAGTGTTTACCAAGCACATGTTTAGTAAATGACCTCTGTAAGTGCTCCACAGCAACCCTGTCACACTTTTTCATGCTGTCGTATATTGTGCTGCTGTATTCGAGGATGTAGTGCGTAGCTTGAAAAGATGAAATCTAGCACGAGTTCTGTGTATTTTGTTTGATATATTGAACATAGTCTGTCTGGCATGTGCTACCTGGTATTGCGCCCGTTCGAAGAAATCGAAGGTTGACGAGTACCTAATTCCAAGATCTCGCGTGGAGAGCTGTGTAAAGACTCGTTAATTGTTTAGGGTGTTAGATCCTTCGGGGATGCAGCAGCCGTAAGACATGATGCTTGGTTTCTTATCCGAGAGTTTTATCAACCATGTGCATCACCATGACTAAAGGGAATGTAAATCATCTTGAATGAGCAACAATGTCCCGTAAAGCTTGTTACGCCGTAGCTTATAGACTAGTTTGATATCCTCAACAAATAAAAATGATGCACCATGTTTAACAGATGTAATGATGTAATTGATTTGGAGCAAAAAGAGTGAGGAACCGAGTACGCACCCTTGAATGATTCCACTGTTGATTGAGCTTGGGTAATAGTGATAATCACCTAAAGTGAATACCTGATGACGATTATTCAGGTATGACGATAGCTTACCTAGTAATGGATTCCGGATCCCAAATACTCCATCATTTGTAGCAGTCGCTTGTGCGGTACTCGGTCGAACGCTTTGTGTATGTCAAGCAACAAGCTTACTACTGCATAGCGGGACTCGATTGATTCTGAAGTGTGGTTAAGGTAGTGCAGCTGACAGGTATTGCACGATGGCTTATTAAGAAAACCGGGCTGAGAATAACTGGTCTGGCTTTTCACAAAGTTGAGTCTATTATCGTAGTTTTACAGCATGGCACATTTGACATAGTTAATGAATTGGGAAGAATCTAAGTACAAACCTTTTCTCTTTCATTAATGCTGCCAGTAAAACCAGGATTTTGATGGTTGTGCATATTTTGCTTATGACACACAAAATTCCGCTGCTTTAAGCGAAACAGCGCTTACGGATCAAGATCAAGTGAATATACAAAACTGAAGGAATTAAAAAAATATCTTACTTTCATTTGACATTCGGTCTCGCCGCTTACTAATGCAACTATTCTCATCGGGGGCAGCAACCATCTATGAGAATCTGGCAGTACCTTATGAATTACACATTTGGTGGAGAATAGGGTGCTCTAATTCACGAAATAAGGAACATAGTTCAATCGAATACTTCGGTAAAATCCCAGTACCCTTCTACCCTTTGAGGTATTGTCTTCCGTTATTAATAAACTAAACTGTGTGATTTGCCTAAATAACAACACTGTAATTGGCTATTTTCCTAGAAGGCTTTCTGCTGGTTTGCATTGCAGTAATCTGTTATTCCTGGATTTCAGACAAATTATTTATATAACGACTAGATTGGTTATATGTAAAATACATGTGTTTCTATGAGGATGAAAAGTAGCATGATTTGCTCAATATGCCGCATTATCAGCTCTAGGTAAAGCTTTAACTTAAAATAGCAATGTATGATTTCCTTTAGTCACGTAGCTGACTTCTCATCCCCAATTATTATGGTAGCAGATTATAACTTACCCGCAGGTTAATTTTTGCTTACACATATGCCAAAACTCAAAGAACAACTTCATGAAGAAATTTGAGAGCTTCCTCTTGGCCTTACGTAAATATGAACAAATTTTCGACCCATTTTCACACCTACCTATCAAGGTTTGTGTAGTGATTCGTTTAGACTCCGCAAAACGTTTTCGGCCACAAAAGTCGTATAAGACTGAATCCTTGGGGTTGTGCTTTCGTTATCTTGTTTTACTCACTAGTGAAATTCAGTGGTCAAGGTCATTTGATAGCATGAAAACCAACTCAGCGCAGAGATTGGCGAGTGCTACGTGGTAAACAAGTTATCTAACCAATAAATTTTAAAAATTAGTAGACCTCTAATTACCTAGTTTTCAGCCGTTGTCCGATAGGCTTTTCAAACTTCCTTGTATGCTAAACTGCTATTTAAAATAAATTAATAGATTTTTGCTCTCGACAACGCAAGATACGCCTTTACATGCATGATAATGTTAACATAACAAAACGTGATCAAATATGCGCAAAATACAATATGTTTGCCGTTGCAGTGTATGTTTTTGTGGGGGTGCATATGCGTATTTAATTGTGTGTAGCTATGTAGTTTTTGTTTATATTTGTGTTGCTTTACACTTGACTGTTTGATATCATCGGAAATATACGAGTACAAGATAGATGTCCATGGGTTGGAAAGGATTCTCCGGATTTTCAAGGGGCAGCGACTTTATGTTGTGACGAGTCACATCCGCAAATCCACAGTGTTGTTAAGCAGACAGTGGCTTCTTATAGAGAGAAAGCTTGACAAGTGGAAAACCCACCACCTCCGGGAAAACTGCCCCCGGACTACTGGCTGAAACGGGTTAAACCCGAACCACCCAGCTTGCACCACGAGTTTGTTCGGCTAGCCAGCAAAGAGGTGTTCGTCCTATGCTTCCAGATGTGGATTTTCTTGAATTATCCGCATATATGCCTCCTCAACATTTATGACAATGCGCTTTATCACACGCACATATTATCAAACAGTTGGTATGCACGGCATATGAAACGTGAGCACCACACATACTTTACCTGGACGTAATAATTCAGCAGTCATCTCCAACAGCCGCAAAGGTATTGGTCTCGATCTCAATTATGACCCATATGTTATACGGTGAATTTTGAGGAGTAAAGCCGCTGTGTTTAGGGATATACATTTTAATTAACAAATGCACAGCGTTGAATTCACTCGATAAAATGCGATTTCCATACTATAACATTACTTTTTAATCCATGCTCGAAAATTCACGATTATGGAAACGCTATCACAGTTACCATCGAGTAAAAATGCACCCATGTGCTACATTTTGCTCAATTAAACAAGTTATTCTATTGGAGTTTTGCTTCCGCACTTCAGTGTTTTTTATCCCCTCTCTATAAACATTACGATAAAACTATATATTCAATCCGATAACATGAAATAGGCATACACACAAAAGAGTACACTTTCGACCACTTTTGAATAAGTCAACTTGGTTACCACAATCCGAAATATCTAGTTATATCTCTTTTCGATCGTACCACCTTCGACAACTTACCTATACTTAACAGCAACAGTCAGTTAGCTTTCATATCAAGGGATCTCCAACATACGTATGCCTGCGCTAATATGCACGAAAGCCTAATTATAAAAATACAGTTGCTCTTTATTATAAGAGAAAAGCTTCAAAAGCTGTTAGATGGAAACTCATCTTTTTCTGTGTCAGGAGTTCTAATATTGCTAACAGCGGTTTAATGTAAACGAACAAAATGCTTAAAGTAATCGGATGACGATAATTTCTTAGAAAAGTTGTATTCTAAGTTCGTCGTAATCAACAAACTATTCAGCTAACTACCTATCCGGGAAGGCACCAGTCGGCGTTTCACCTTTCTGGGCTCGTTAGTGGTGCGCATCCTTCAGACCTTTTCCGAGAATCGAACAGTTGAACGCTAGTGGCTTACGCCACCTAGCCCGCAGCTTATGCCACTGGGCCATGGGGGACGGTGGCTGACCATCATGAATTGTTAGCTAACTGAGAAATAGCCCGACCCATCCTCCACTGTTATGCGCTCAAGTGCAATGCAGCTGACATCGATTGGCCTTCCGGCGTCAGGACTTCCCGGTTACACAGCTATGAATCGACACAGCATTTATGAATTTAAATTATGTTTTGTTATTAATTACTACTTATTTGGAATACGAGGTTTATTACTTATGATTAAAAGTAAGTCTATTTAAGTAAATGAGTAATTAAATATGAATAACATAAGTTGGAACGTACGGAATCCATAAATACTGTGTCAATTCATAGATGCGTAACCGAAGAGTTCTGACGCCGGAAGGTCAACCGCTGTCATCTGCATGGCAGTGTAGGATAGGCCCGGCTATATCGAAATTAGCTAATAATTCATGATGGTCGGCTAACGTCCCCCATGGCTCAGGGGCATAAGCTGCAGGCTAGGTGACAGCAGCCACTATTAGTCACGGGTTCGATCTTCGGAAAAGGACCGAAGGCTATGTACCGATGACTGGCCCCGATAGGGTGAAACGGCAGGCTGGGGCTTTTCCGGATTTGTAGTTGACCTACCGGAATTGTCAGCTGATTGCGATGAACACAAAATACTCGCAACAATCCCTCTACTCACAAGTAAATAAGCGTGTGTATATTGTATTACACATTCAAAGCGCAGGTGTTTTAAACGGGACCATTGGAATGCTATTTGTGACCTCTGCTCATATAGCCC
>CALYDF020001317.1:0-11075 GCA_944474145.2 Dicrocoelium dendriticum
ACCACTGCGAATATACAAGTTTTGAAGGCATATTCGGACATTTTGTCCGAAGTGTTTCCAAGGTCACCAAGGTCGTCTTACTCTCAACATTAGGAATACTAAGTTTAGATACCGTACACTATTGGCAATTTGTTGCTTTTGGCCACGAACTTTTAGTCCAGTTTAAACCAATTCTTAAGAAGTATCTTTGCAAAACTCTACTCTCCCCGATAAAAATAAGCCGATGATTCTTATTATCAATTTGCGCTTAGTGCCCAAGAACGCGGATCTCGAGTGAAATCAGTGCATTTTTCTGTCCGTTTATCCATTTATAAAATTTCGCAGTTTTGATGATGTTATTTTGCGTTGATACTGTCAAGTGCTGAAAACGCACTCATCCCGGTGGATAAAGCTTATCTTGACTTAACTTGGTGTTATTAGCTGGAGGTGTTTTGTGGCAAATCTGACTGTCAATCAGAACATTGGATCGCTATGCAGTCTCTGGAAATCCTGTATGCTGGCAGGACGCAATCCGTCCGGGAGCGCACACAAAGAGACTCAACGATCTAAAAGTAGTGCTATCCTGAAAAGAGACTATGAAACTTGGTTGTCTCATCACGTACCGGAAATGGAAACAACCGCTGCTCTTGGTAATCTTCAGAAGTTATTTTGTGATACGGAAACGAGCAGCACGAGACCTAGTGCCAGTGAATCTAAATGCGACGACAGTGGACAGCGTATCCGCAACCTGTTTAAACGCTTGCATCGTTGGACCAAGCAGCTTAATCTGCTGGAACTACCAGATTCGTTTCCAGCTAGTGGTCGTCCTGCTATTTGGACCCGCCCTTTAGCACAGAAGTCAAACGCAAGATCTGATTGCTGAATTTGAATAAAACCACGGGCCAGATGGACTTCTTCTAAGCCTCTCCAAATATGGGACATCTGCTATTGTGGATGAGTTACACGATGTATTACTGAAAGTGTGGGAGCAGGAAACTGCAGCTGCTCCGTTATAGTTACGATCTTCAAGGAGGGTTCGCGTTCAGAACGCGGCAATCATAGAGAGATCAGTTTGATTTCCATCACCTCTAAGTTACTTGCCTCTGTAGTTCTTAGGGTGACTGGCACCCGTGAAATCCAGATTGGTGAAGAGCAAGCCGATTTTCAATTGTTCATTTGTTCTCCGAGCTTGGCGGTTTTCTCGCAAACGTTTCACCACCATGCGAGGTGGCATCCTCAGTGCAGTGATATGCAGCGTGTAAGTTTACTAAATGAGTCCTCCAGCCATGATCGACCTGCAGGTGACTTTGAACGTGGCAGTGTCGATTTAGGTCCCGTGACCTCCACCCACTTCCCCAAGGCTAAAGTCTGCGCCCGAGTTGTTCTGTCTCAAACCGCGTGACAAAAGGTTCTTTAGGTCTTTCTGTCGTAGTGGCTCGTATACTGAATCGATGTCCATGTGCATGTTGATTGAATGTTTCGTTGAAAACCAAGCTTCCAAGAATTCTCTTTCTTTTCTTGTTTCACCTCGTGCCAGGACTTCTGCTTTGCTCCAATCGAAGCTATGTCCTTCTTCATCTACATGCATTGAAACTAGCGACGATGCATAATGCTTTACACAGGCTCTCTTGTGTTCTTGTATCCTTGTTACCAATTTTCTTCCCGTCTGGCCAACATAATCCCTTTCGCAATCTCGGCAAGGTATTTTGTATACTACATTGCGTTGTTCATGTGCTTGCAGTTTTTCTTTTGGTTTTGAAAGGGTTTTTCTCAACGTGGCAGTTGGTTTGTGTGCTACGATGAGATGATGCTGTTTGAATAGTCTGGCTGCCATTTCCGATATGTTCTTCATATAAGGCAGAACAACCCGTTTCTCCGTTGTCGTTGTTGTTGCCGCTGCTGCTGTTGTTGTGCTTGTTGTCGCCGCTGTTGTTGTTGTTGTTGTAGGCTGTATGTTGACGTTGTTGTGATTCAGACACCTTCGGATGAAACTTCGTGGGTATCCGTTGAGTTGGAAACATTTAAGTAGGTGTTTTTCTTCCTTTTGCTTTGCTTCTGTTGTACTGCAGTGTGTTTGCACTCTGCGAAACAGTGTCCGCACACAGCTTACTTTGTGGCATTTCGGGTGGTTGCTGTTAAAGTTCAGAATTTGGTCTGTGTGTGTGTCTTTTCTGTAGACCGATGTTTGCAGCTCGCCTTCCATAGTTCTTGTTACTAATACATCCAAGAAAGGGAGCTGTCTTTCTTTCTCCAGTTCCATTGTAAATCGGATGCCTTCCATGGCGTTATTCAATAGCTGTTGTGCGACTGTTATTTGGTTGCGTCTGATTATCACAAAAGTGTCGTCCACATACCGAACCCACAGTTTCGGGTTGACGAGTGGTAGTACCTCCTCCTCCAATTTCTGCATAACCATCTCTGCCATGAGCCCTGACACAGGTGATCCCATTGGTGCGCCTTTCAATTGCTCATAAATCTTTCCATTGAATGAGAAATGGGTCGACAAACACAAGTGGAGCAGTTTACATACATTTTCGGTCGTCATTTTGCCGATTTGTTGTTCACCGACCTCCAGCCGTTCCGTGATGACCGCTATTGCTGTCTGCAAGTTGACAGACGTGAAGAGTGCAGTCACGTCGAATGATATCATTGTTTCATCATTATCTAATCGCAGGTCTTTGATCTTTTGCAGAAACTGCTGGGCATTGGTTATGGAATATTGCGATCCATAGGTTAAATGTTTGAGGCGTCTCCACATTTCTTTCGCCAGGTTGTAGGTGGGTGTTCCAGGGAGAGACACGATAGGCCGCAACGGTGCATTATCTTTGTGTACCTTTGGGAGTCCGTAGAATTGCGCGATGTTCGAGTCGCGGGCTCTCATCCTCTCGCGCTCTTCTTTCGTGATTTGCTTCAATTCTTGAAGTTGCTTCAATGTCTTGTTTACTTTGTTTGTCAGCTGCGAAGTTGGATCCGTGTCGATGCACCTGTAGGTTGTTGTGTCATTCAAGAGGCGTGTGGCCTTCTCAATGTAATCCTCTCTATTCATTATGACACTCATTCGTCCCTTGTCAGCTGGTAGGATAATGATGGTTTCATCAGACTTCAGGGTATTCATTGCCTCTTTTTCTTGTCTGCTTAAGGCGTTGTATTGCTTGTTGTGCGTTATAGCAGGAACAATTGTGTGTCTTATTTGCTTCTGAGTCTCTTGGTCTAATCCATTGGATTGTAGGACGCTTTCGAAGGCTGCTAAGAAGTCGGTAGCCGTTGCATCTCTGTAGTTGTAGTTTAATCCCTTGATGAGTACTTGCTTTTCGGCATCGTTGATTGGTCGGTTGGAAAGATTTCTAATCCAGCCGTCACTGATATTTTCATCTTTAGGAGACGTCAATTTTGATAACTTATCGAGAAGCGCATTATGCTTTTTTGTCCTGGTGTTTGCTACCCGACGTTGTATTGCAGCTTCCAGTTGTTCTGTTAATTGTTGTCCAACGGCTTGAAGGCAGCTAGATCGATGTTCGTTCATACTTCTGTCATATTTTCTGAGACGATTGTGAGCGTCCGTGATCATTAAGCGTATCATACGCCTCCCGAATTGTCGAGCAGCAGTCCACGCTTGAGGGTGATCAATCGGCGGTCTGTATCTGATACTGCGAGGAAGAATGTCTTTTCTCAGACATTCATGAAGAAAGAAGAGCTGCTGTCTTGTAGAGGCTTGTCTACAAGCGAAGTCCTCCCAACGGCGAGCACATCGGAGCGCTGAACGCCCGTAGTTGTTTAAAATGTTTCGAAATACTGGTAGCTCGGGTTGATGAAGCAATTGTTCATTTGTTCTCCGAGCTTGGCGGTTTTCTCGCAAACGTTTCACCACCATGCGAGGTGGCATCCTCAGTGCAGTGATATGCAGCGTGTAAGTTTACTAAATGAGTCCTCCAGCCATGATCGACCTGCAGGTGACTTTGAACGTGGCAGTGTCGATTTAGGTCCCGTGACCTCCACCCACTTCCCCAAGGCTAAAGTCGGCGCCCGAGTTGTTCTGTCTCAAACCGCGTGACAAAAGGTTCTTTAGGTCTTTCTGTCGTAGTGGCTCGTATACTGAATCGATGTCCATGTGCATGTTGATTGAATGTTTCGTTGAAAACCAAGCTTCCAAGAATTCTCTTTCTTTTCTTGTTTCACCTCGTGCCAGGACTTCTGCTTTGCTCCAATCGAAGCTATGTCCTTCTTCATCTACATGCATTGAAACTAGCGACGATGCATAATGCTTTACACAGGCTCTCTTGTGTTCTTGTATCCTTGTTACCAATTTTCTTCCCGTCTGGCCAACATAATCCCTTTCGCAATCTCGGCAAGGTATTTTGTATACTACATTGCGTTGTTCATGTGCTTGCAGTTTTTCTTTTGGTTTTGAAAGGGTTTTTCTCAACGTGGCAGTTGGTTTGTGTGCTACGATGAGATGATGCTGTTTGAATAGTCTGGCTGCCATTTCCGATATGTTCTTCATATAAGGCAGAACAACCCGTTTCTCCGTTGTCGTTGTTGTTGTGTTTGTTGTTGCCGCTGCTGCTGTTGTTGTTGTTGTAGGCTGTATGTTGACGTTGTTGTGATTCAGACACCTTCGGATGAAGCTTCGTGGGTATCCGTTGAGTTGGAAACATTTAAGTAGGTGTTTTTCTTCCTTTTGCTTTGCTTCTGTTGTACTGCAGTGTGTTTGCACTCTGCGAAACAGTGTCCGCACACAGCTTACTTTGTGGCATTTCGGGTGGTTGCTGTTAAAGTTCAGAATTTGGTCTGTGTGTGTGTCTTTTCTGTAGACCGATGTTTGCAGCTCGCCTTCCATAGTTCTTGTTACTAATACATCCAAGCTCGGAGAACAAATGAACCATTGCTTCATCAACCCGAGCTACCAGTATTTCGAAACATTTTAAACAACTACGGGCGTTCAGCGCTCCGATGTGCTCGCCGTTGGGAGGACTTCGCTTGTAGACAAGCCTCTACAAGACAGCAGCTCTTCTTTCTTCATGAATGTCTGAGAAAAGACATTCTTCCTCGCAGTATCAGATACAGACCGCCGATTGATCACCCTCAAGCGTGGACTGCTGCTCGACAATTCGGGAGGCGTATGATACGCTTAATGATCACGGACGCTCACAATCGTCTCAGAAAATATGACAGAAGTATGAACGAACATCGATCTAGCTGCCTTCAAGCCGTTGGACAACAATTAACAGAACAACTGGAAGCTGCAATACAACGTCGGGTAGCAAACACCAGGACAAAAAAGCATAATGCGCTTCTCGATAAGTTATCAAAATTGACGTCTCCTAAAGATGAAAATATCAGTGACGGCTGGATTAGAAATCTTTCCAACCGACCAATCAACGATGCCGAAAAGCAAGTACTCATCAAGGGATTAAACTACAACTACAGAGATGCAACGGCTACCGACTTCTTAGCAGCCTTCGAAAGCGTCCTACAATCCAATGGATTAGACCAAGAGACTCAGAAGCAAATAAGACACACAATTGTTCCTGCTATAACGCACAACAAGCAATACAATGCCTTAAGCAGACAAGAAAAAGAGGCAATGAATACCCTGAAGTCTGATGAAACCATCATTATCCTACCAGCTGACAAGGGACGAATGAGTGTCATAATGAATAGAGAGGATTACATTGAGAAGGCCACACGCCTCTTGAATGACACAACAATCTACAGGTGCATCGACACGGATCCAACTTCGCAGCTGACAAACAAAGTAAACAAGACATTGAAGCAACTTCAAGAATTGAAGCAAATCACGAAAGAAGAGCGCGAGAGGATGAGAGCCCGCGACTCGAACATCGCGCAATTCTACGGACTCCCAAAGGTACACAAAGATAATGCACCGTTGCGGCCTATCGTGTCTCTCCCTGGAACACCCACCTACAACCTGGCGAAAGAAATGTGGAGACGCCTCAAACATTTAACCTATGGATCGCAATATTCCATAACCAATGCCCAGCAGTTTCTGCAAAAGATCAAAGACCTGCGATTAGATAATGATGAAACAATGATATCATTCGACGTGACTGCACTCTTCACGTCTGTCAACTTGCAGACAGCAATAGCGGTCATCACGGAACGGCTGGAGGTCGGTGAACAACAAATCGGCAAAATGACGACCGAAAATGTATGTAAACTGCTCCACTTGTGTTTGTCGACCCATTTCTCATTCAATGGAAAGATTTATGAGCAATTGAAAGGCGCACCAATGGGATCACCTGTGTCAGGGCTCATGGCAGAGATGGTTATGCAGAAATTGGAGGAGGAGGTACTACCACTCGTCAACCCGAAACTGTGGGTTCGGTATGTGGACGACACTTTTGTGATAATCAGACGCAACCAAATAACAGTCGCACAACAGCTATTGAATAACGCCATGGAAGGCATCCGATTTACAATGGAACTGGAGAAAGAAGGACAGCTCCCTTTCTTGGATGTATTAGTAACAAGAACTATGGAAGGCGAGCTGCAAACATCGGTCTACAGAAAAGACACACACACAGACCAAATTCTGAACTTTAACAGCAACCACCCGAAATGCCACAAAGTAAGCTGTGTGCGGACACTGTTTCGCAGAGTGCAAACACACTGCAGTACAACAGAAGCAAAGCAAAAGGAAGAAAAACACCTACTTAAATGTTTCCAACTCAACGGATACCCACGAAGTTTCATCCGAAGGTGTCTGAATCACAACAACGTCAACATACAGCCTACAACAACAACAACAACAACAGCGGCGACAACAAGCACAACAACAGCGGCAGCGGCAACAACAACGACAACGGAGAAACGGGTTGTTCTGCCTTATATGAAGAACATATCGGAAATGGCAGCCAGACTATTCAAACAGCATCATCTCATCGTAGCACACAAACCAACTGCCACGTTGAGAAAAACCCTTTCAAAACCAAAAGAAAAACTGCAAGCACATGAACAACGCAATGTAGTATACAAAATACCTTGCCGAGATTGCGAAAGGGATTATGTTGGCCAGACGGGAAGAAAATTGGTAACAAGGATACAAGAACACAAGAGAGCCTGTGTAAAGCATTATGCATCGTCGCTAGTTTCAATGCATGTAGATGAAGAAGGACATAGCTTCGATTGGAGCAAAGCAGAAGTCCTGGCACGAGGTGAAACAAGAAAAGAAAGAGAATTCTTGGAAGCTTGGTTTTCAACGAAACATTCAATCAACATGCACATGGACATCGATTCAGTATACGAGCCACTACGACAGAAAGACCTAAAGAACCATTTGTCACGCGGTTTGAGACAGAACAACTCGGGCGCCGACTTTAGCCTTGGGGAAGTGGGTGGAGGTCACGGGACCTAAATCGACACTGCCACGTTCAAAGTCACCTGCAGGTCGATCATGGCTGGAGGACTCATTTAGTAAACTTACACGCTGCATATCACTGCACTGAGGATGCCACCTCGCATGGTGGTGAAACGTTTGCGAGAAAACCGCCAAGCTCGGAGAACAAATGAACAATTGCTTCATCAACCCGAGCTACCAGTATTTCGAAACATTTTAAACAACTACGGGCGTTCAGCGCTCCGATGTGCTCGCCGCTGGGAGGACTTCGCTTGTAGACAAGCCTCTACAAGACAGCAGCTCTTCTTTCTTCATGAATGTCTGAGAAAAGACATTCTTCCTCGCAGTATCAGATACAGACCGCCGATTGATCACCCTCAAGCGTGGACTGCTGCTCGACAATTCGGGAGGCGTATGATACGCTTAATGATCACGGACGCTCACAATCGTCTCAGAAAATATGACAGAAGTATGAACGAACATCGATCTAGCTGCCTTCAAGCCGTTGGACAACAATTAACAGAACAACTGGAAGCTGCAATACAACGTCGGGTAGCAAACACCAGGACGAAAAAGCATAATGCGCTTCTCGATAAGTTATCAAAATTGACGTCTCCTAAAGATGAAAATATCAGTGACGGCTGGATTAGAAATCTTTCCAACCGACCAATCAACGATGCCGAAAAGCAAGTCCTCATCAAGGGATTAAACTACAACTACAGAGATGCAACGGCTACCGACTTCTTAGCAGCCTTCGAAAGCGTCCTACAATCCAATGGATTAGACCAAGAGACTCAGAAGCAAATAAGACACACAATTGTTCCTGCTATAACGCACAACAAGCAATACAACGCCTTAAGCAGACAAGAAAAAGAGGCAATGAATACCCTGAAGTCTGATGAAACCATCATTATCCTACCAGCTGACAAGGGACGA
Organism: Dicrocoelium dendriticum; assembly: GCA_944474145.2. Taxonomy (NCBI): domain Eukaryota; kingdom Metazoa; phylum Platyhelminthes; class Trematoda; order Plagiorchiida; family Dicrocoeliidae; genus Dicrocoelium; species Dicrocoelium dendriticum. The sequence continues at coordinate 8,273 of CALYDF020001317.1, forward strand.
ATGAGTGTCATAATGAATAGAGAGGATTACATTGAGAAGGCCACACGCCTCTTGAATGACACAACAACCTACAGGTGCATCGACACGGATCCAACTTCGCAGTTGACAAACAAAGTAAACAAGACATTGAAGCAACTTCAAGAATTGAAGCAAATCACGAAAGAAGAGCGCGAGAGGATGAGAGCCCGCGACTCGAACATCGCGCAATTCTACGGACTCCCAAAGGTACACAAAGATAATGCACCGTTGCGGCCTATCGTGTCTCTCCCTGGAACACCCACCTACAACCTGGCGAAAGAAATGTGGAGACGCCTCAAACATTTAACCTATGGATCGCAATATTCCATAACCAATGCCCAGCAGTTTCTGCAAAAGATCAAAGACCTGCGATTAGATAATGATGAAACAATGATATCATTCGACGTGACTGCACTCTTCACGTCTGTCAACTTGCAGACAGCAATAGCGGTCATCACGGAACGGCTGGAGGTCGGTGAACAACAAATCGGCAAAATGACGACCGAAAATGTATGTAAACTGCTCCACTTGTGTTTGTCGACCCATTTCTCATTCAATGGAAAGATTTATGAGCAATTGAAAGGCGCACCAATGGGATCACCTGTGTCAGGGCTCATGGCAGAGATGGTTATGCAGAAATTGGAGGAGGAGGTACTACCACTCGTCAACCCAAAACTGTGGGTTCGGTATGTGGACGACACTTTTGTGATAATCAGACGCAACCAAATAACAGTCGCACAACAGCTATTGAATAACGCCATGGAAGGCATCCGATTTACAATGGAACTGGAGAAAGAAAGACAGCTCCCTTTCTTGGATGTATTAGTAACAAGAACTATGGAAGGCGAGCTGCAAACATCGGTCTACAGAAAAGACACACACACAGACCAAATTCTGAACTTTAACAGCAACCACCCGAAATGCCACAAAGTAAGCTGTGTGCGGACACTGTTTCGCAGAGTGCAAACACACTGCAGTACAACAGAAGCAAAGCAAAAGGAAGAAAAACACCTACTTAAATGTTTCCAACTCAACGGATACCCACGAAGTTTCATCCGAAGGTGTCTGAATCACAACAACGTCAACATACAGCCTACAACAACAACAACAACAACAGCGGCGACAACAAGCACAACAACAGCGGCAGCGGCAACAACAACGACAACGGAGAAACGGGTTGTTCTACCTTATATGAAGAACATATCGGAAATGGCAGCCAGACTATTCAAACAGCATCATCTCATCGTAGCACACAAACCAACTGCCACGTTGAGAAAAACCCTTTCAAAACCAAAAGAAAAACTGCAAGCACATGAACAACGCAATGTAGTATACAAAATACCTTGCCGAGATTGCGAAAGGGATTATGTTGGCCAGACGGGAAGAAAATTGGTAACAAGGATACAAGAACACAAGAGAGCCTGTGTAAAGCATTATGCATCGTCGCTAGTTTCAATGCATGTAGATGAAGAAGGACATAGCTTCGATTGGAGCAAAGCAGAAGTCCTGGCACGAGGTGAAACAAGAAAAGAAAGAGAATTCTTGGAAGCTTGGTTTTCAACGAAACATTCAATCAACATGCACATGGACATCGATTCAGTATACGAGCCACTACGACAGAAAGACCTAAAGAACCATTTGTCACGCGGTTTGAGACAGAACAACTCGGGCGCCGACTTTAGCCTTGGGGAAGTGGGTGGAGGTCACGGGACCTAAATCGACACTGCCACGTTCAAAGTCACCTGCAGGTCGATCATGGCTGGAGGACTCATTTAGTAAACTTACACGCTGCATATCACTGCACTGAGGATGCCACCTCGCATGGTGGTGAAACGTTTGCGAGAAAACCGCCAAGCTCGGAGAACAAATGAACAATTGCTGGAATGGAGTAACTGGATGTGTACACTACAATAGGGGTAGCAAGATGGTAGAGAGGCTGACGCACCGTGTATGACTTCGCTTCAGTTTTCGTTGCGCGGCGGTCGGCGCTGGTTTGAGGTCAGGGGGTCAGACGTGTCGTGTCCAGATGAGTCATCCGTTCCTTAGGGTAGATAGGCGATGTGCGTGCTATTGATCCAGCAGGATAGGTAGCGATGCAACATAGGACTGAGGCAAGACAGAACGACTTGGAAAATACTGTCTATTGACGACAGTGGCCTCACAAAAGGCGGACCAAATTGACTACTATCGCTTTGTACAGCGACTAGAAGGAGTGGTAGTAAGATGCTCGGGTGACTCTCAAAGAGATCTTTAAAATAAGACCACCAGCGTTCTTGTGCGACGAGAGGAAAAATAAATTATCCCATGAAATTCAAGCACGGTTGACTTCCAAATTGCAAAAGCACAGTTTGCTGCTGATTCAGGAATGACATATCCAAAAGGTGAACAGTGGAAGGAGGAGCTGGCGGAGCCCAATCGAATGATAGTACGTAGGACACTGTGAGAATAAATCCGAAGATTTTAGAGCGAATAACGCAGGAGGACACCATTTTGCGACCGCTCGGGGTCAATGGCATATTGTTGAGAAAGAAGCCGAAGCTTGACATGTTCCATCGTTGGATCGGTTACGGGTGTGCAAACTAAAAGCAAAAATAGCAACGGGAAATAATGAACAGTACAAATTTCATTAATGTGGGAAGAAGACATGGATTGCGATATGTTAACATTTTGATTATTCTCGTCAGTCGCTAGGCAATACAGGCAAAACACAACACCAGGATTGCATCCGCACATATCGAGGCTTGCATTGAACGAGAACATAAGTTCCTGGAGACACAAAAGCGAT
>CALYDF020001318.1:0-15392 GCA_944474145.2 Dicrocoelium dendriticum
TTTACTTATGGTGCCACTGTAGGTATCCACAAGTAACTAGATAGCTTAATCCGAACGCCGTTGCTTGCCACCGGTACTCTATCTCCCGGAGACATTGGCTGTTCTTGGTCTTACATACGTCACACCTTTTCGGCTGCAGGTGGTCATTAAAGATAGCATGCATGTTAGCCTTAGGAGCCACACTTCATCTCTCGAACTTGTATTCTCTTGGAATGGTTGCATTCCACACCTTCGCTGGTTCGTTGACTTATTATATCACTGTAGGTATCCACTAATGATTAGAAAACTTATTCCGAATGCCGTTGCTGGCCACTGTTACTCGCTCTCCCAACGCCATTATCTGTCGCTCGTCTTGTCTTATGCATAATTTTTATCTGCAGCGGTTCGTTGTAGGCTCTATACATCTCTGCACGTATCCAGAGCTTGCTAGGATACACTCCTTGTCCCTCCGTCCTATATTCTCTTGCAATGTCTGTAGCATTTTCCTTCGCTGGTTTGTGGATGCATTGTGTGACCCAGTAGGCATACAGTATTGACCAAGCGTGTTATTGGAATGGCCACATCTGGCCACAGATAACCTTTCCTAGGGCCACCATCTGTCGATCATCTTAAATTCGGCACCTCTGTTTAGCAGCAGTTAGTGGTCATAGGCTCCAAGCATCTGCGAGTATCCAGCGCTTGCGAACAGCTCATCTGGTTTCTCCTACCCTTATTATCTGGGAAGGTCTGCGTCACATACATTTGCTGATTGTTGACTTAGTTTGGGACATTGTGGGTATACACTAGTAACTAGACGGCTTCATCCAAATGCCATTGCTGAGCACTGTGTCTCTCGCTTCTAGCACCATTATCTGCTCTTCGTCTTACCGCGGTTTAGCAGCAGCCACTCTTCGTAGGCTCCAAGCATCTCTGAACGTATTCGGAGCTTGCTAAGAGCCACTTTTCTCTCTCCAACATTTACTCTCCGACTGTCTGCCCCACATACATTTGCTGTTCGTTGACCTATTCTGGGACACTGTAGGTTTACACTATAACTAGACGGTTTCATCCAAACGCCGTTGCTAGCCACCGATACACCCGCACCCCTAGTGTCATTATCCGTTCTTCGTCTTACCGTTGACACCTTCGTTTAGCCGCAACTAGTTGTACGCTCCAAGCATCACTGCGCATGTCCGTGGCTTGCTAACAGCCACTCGCTTATCTCTCCAACTCTCATTCTTTGGGACTGCCTGCGTCACATACTTTTGTTTGTTAACAATTTTGGGACGGTGTAGGTAGCCACTAGTAACTAGAAGGCTTCGTCCAAATGCCATGGTTTGCCACCGATACTCTCGCTCTTAGCGCCACTATCTGCTTATCGCCTTACCTTTGGCATCTCTGTTTAGCAGCAGCTATCTGTCGTAGGCTTCACGCATCTGCGCATATGCGAAGCTTGCTAAGAGCCACGCTTTCGTCTCTCCTACTGTTATTCTCTGGGAGAGTCTATGTCATATGCATTTGCTGACTAAACCTGGAACACCATAGGTATCCACTAGTGATTAGAAGGCTTCATCCAAATGCCATTGCGAGCCACCGCTCCTCTCTCCCCTTGTGCCATTATCAGTTCCCTGGCTTACGTTGGTTTCCCCCTTTCAGCTGTAGCACGTTAGTGTAAATAACATGCATCTTTGCGCTGGCAGCCACACCTTAGCGATCCAAGTTTCGCTCTCTTGGATTTTTTGCATCTCATAACCTCGCTGCATTGTTGATTTATTCTGTCACTGTAGATATTTAATAATACCTAGACGGCTTACTCCGAATGTCGCTGGCCACCGATACTCTCTCTCCCAGCGCCACTGTCTGTCGCGCTTCTTAGCTTCTTCACCTCTTTGCAGCGATTCGTCGTAGGTTCCATGCGTCTCTGCGCATATCTGGAGCTGGCTAGGATACACTCATTGTCTTGCTACCAGATATTCTTTTGGAATGCTTGTATCACACACCTTCGCTAGCTGTTTGATGTACGCCGTGACACTGTAGGTATACACTAGTGACCAAACGTTTTAATGGAATGGTTACATCTGGCCACTGATAGCAGCTTCTAGCGCCATTATCCGTCGACCGTCTAAAACTTCGGAACTTCTGTTTAGCAGTAGCTAATTGTCGTACGCTCCATGCATCTCTGCGCTTATCCAAAGCTTGTTAGGAGCCACTCCTTGTCTCTATAACCTTTATTCTCTTAGAATGTCTGCATTTAACCTTTCCACTGCCTTACCACCAACTGACCTTTGGATTTCTTACGGCAACATATTTATGCGTCAGCTTAGACGATCCTATTACAAAACCTTCAATTTTGCTCACATCATGAGAGCGAACGAGATGGCACACCAGTTTTCTGCCAGAGCTAAGCAGCAGCAAACCAAGCAAGAAATCGCCGCACTAGATAGTGCGAACAAAGCTGAGAGTCTCAGTTGGCTGCTGCGCTCGCCAGTTAGACATTAGTGCTCCCACATGCCTTTCGGCCCAGTGTTGCAGGCCTTGGTGGGTTTGCGAGCCTGGCAGGCGTCTCTCCCTCGGCACATACTCCCCACACCACCCCCATCTTCCCACTGTTTTAAACCACACTTGCGCACCCTTGGCGGGTGTGACTCGCCATGACTACAGTCATTGTCCCAACCTACATACACTGCATGGTGACTAGTCTCATATTTCAATCTTTTTCCCGATTTGTACATAGCATATAGGATACTCTCCGTCTACCGTACAGTCCTTCTCTGCATTTGTCGTGCTTGACCGTTTGCGCTGAGCCCCAAGTGAACCACAAGTCCATCGTTGCGAAAACAACACACCTGCCTGTAAACCCTGATCATGCCTGATATTTGGTGTGTCACCATATATTGAGACACAATAAACCCTTTATTTATTATAGTTAGTTATTAAAACGTTGAACCTTGGATATCCACTATTACGCCGCTGGGACCACTTACCCGATCTTTTGGCAGTGCTGTCACAATAACAGCTGCTGCAACTACTGGTTACCTACCTAAGCTAACTCTGCAACCCTTTTCTACGATACGGCCGTCTATATAATATCCATTCTCTCTCCTGTTTTTAACGTCGTGTTGCCATCTAAAGTCCCTCGCCACGTCATTCGACAGTGCGGCCAGGTTCTCCCCCACAAGTTATTCCGGAATCCCAAATATCGCTTTCCTGCACGGTTTTATTTTGTATTGTTCTGCTGTAATGCATAGTGAGACACTCACACGTAGCGAAGTGGAACCATCCCACACGTAGCAACTTTGGCGCTGCTGCCCTTCTTTTTACGCCATTCCGGGTCCCTGTTAGTGCTGAATTTCAACCTTCATTCTTGCTACACGCTGTAGCGTGCCCGTCCCTTCGGTCCTCTCCTTGCCCACTTCCCCTCAGAGCCCACTTCCGTCTCACCCCAGAACCCAGCTTCTTTGCCTAGCCTTTCGATTACAGCACCTGTTATCGTCATCCTTCGCCATGGGACCCTTAGCCCGGCCTGGCAACTCACATGGGACACTCCTTACCATGTCCGACACGATAAAGTTCACCCACTGTCGACCGCTACGGTTCCACCTGCATCTTCGTTGCTTATTCTACTATTTACTAAGCTCTCAGGTACCTCAAATCTTTTACCTGTTAGACAAACCTTACAAACACACGGTTTCACGCAGGACAACTGTTGCATCGCTTGCTAAATTTCAAAGAATGATGTCTTCGCATGCAACAAAATATCGAGGTCCCGTTTTTGCATGCAAAATAAAAGGCTGCCTGTAACAATTCATATTCTGTCATTAAAACTGACGTTCAACACCACCACAAACAATAATGAAAGTGTGTTATTCATTTTTTGCCATTAGACCCGTTCAATTTCTTTGGTAGTTGGCCACGTTCCGTTTTCAGTGATCCGAATTTCTAAAGGATTTCAGTATTGCACGAATCTCCTGGCCATGGAAGCGACTGAGAACAATGAAAACATTGCATTTGCAAACCGCACACTAAAATGAATTCGGAACAACCAAACGAATCATTACAAGTCACCATAGTCCTCCGAGGTCAACTGCTCAATCACTTGCGGCATTGGGCTCACAGCAGGGACTGCTAGGGCAGGAAACGTGGGCATTAACTGGTTGGCCAGGGTGCGATACGGGTGTTCCGTTTTAGTTCCATCAATAACTGAGCACTTCATCAATTCCTGGCTCAACGATCCACTCAAGATGGAACACTCACGGGATTCTCCTATCGTTCCAGTCTCACCCGATACTGAACTGAACTTGACTTGTATGAGTGACCCTGAACATTGTAGCTTCGAAAATGGGCCTTCGGGGACTGTTTGGAATTTTCGCGAGATCGAAAAAACCGAGGACTTATGCATTTCTGCGGAGTATATGGCTTACTGATTTTCTCTTGCTGGTGGTAGACCATTGATTGCAGCTTTTCACTACAGCAATGTGGAGTTGCTGGGGCCTCTCATGCATCCCAGGGCGGGAACACTTGCTTTCCTTCTTGTCAATATAATACCCAACTCTGCCGTAAGTTTGTCGTGAAGCTAGTTGTTGATTTCTTTTGTTACATATACAATAGGTTGATCACTTAACTCCTATTTCGCCTGTATATTTGAACGACTTAACCTGCCAAACTGAGTGCCTACCTATGGTTTCGCAAGTTGGGGGGTTTCGGAATGTTGTGGTTAGTGACGCCGTTCTTCGGGGTATTATCTGCTGATATATTGGTGAGTGTTCTTAGTTTCGTCGGCCCATGGTAATTACTGTCGTCCAGTACTAGCCCGTTTGCCTTGTCGGGAAATAAATGGCAGTTTCGAGTGGATCTTTTTTTGTAGGTACCAAATGGTGAGGGGTTTACGGGGAGCAATCGTTACCCCGTGCGTTCTACTTAGTCGTGGGTATGGCTAATGCAATGCTCACTATCTGACGTGGCTTCGAGGAGACCTATTCCTTTCCTACACGCAATTTTAACAGGGAAGTGATGGACCGGCCTTGAGATGGCTGTTTAGCCACGGCATAGGTTTGCCTTGTCTTCGCGGTCATCCCATGAAGCTACACAAGCCGCGTCTGACCCGAGATCAGGGCGCGAGGAATACTCGGCTTGTCGCGCAGGGTTATCGAGCGCTGGACTTTGTTTCCGCTTCACGGATAGTTGTAGTCAGTGAAACTTACGGTTAAGGGTTTCGGAGTGTCAGGTTAGACGCGCTTGGGTGGCAACACGGAAACCTTTCCACTTTTCTCTTGTCCATATCCATCTTCAGACTTTTAGTTACGTTATTCTGTTTTTTTTCTTTTTTTGAGTCGGTACATTCTTATCTCACTCTTTGGTGCCATCCTTCATTTTATTTGACATTTCTGATTCCCTTTATATCTATCCATTTTACGTTCATTACTTCTTTCTTATCCTCACGTGACCTACACAAGCGGGACTGCTAGTGCGGGAGGGGCAGTAATTGGTTTGATCAGGTGTTGTTTCGGGTGTTTCGTTTTAGATCTATCAAGACTAGACACCTTATCATTTCCTGGCTCAACGATTTGCTCGAGAAGGAACAGTCAAGGGATTTTCCTATCGTTCCGTCCATCTGATTCTGAATTCTACTCTGTTCTCTTTCGCAGTCAAGCATTTATTAGTTCTCTGGTACAAAAGAGCACTGGATAAATTCTGGGACTAGTCCCTTTTTGTGGTAGCTGCTATAAACCTCACTACATTTTCCGCATAGGCCATGGCCGCCACAGGTTGCAATCTAGCTTAAAGTGCCACCGTGGCACTTAAGTGAGCTAGCTCACTTATATTTATTGGCACCGGTTATAACATAGATATCGAGCCATTACGTAACATTTTAATTTGGAATTATGTTATAATTATGTTGTTCATACTATGTATATGGAGGTTGCTAATGAAGAATAAAAAGAAAAGATTTTCATTTTAACACGCCATTTTGGACTTTTTGTCTGTTTTTAGGGTTTTTAGTGTTTATGTTATCGTGAGTTAAGCAGACTTGCCGTACATTGCTATCCAAGTGCGACCATAATCATCATCATCAACAGCAGTACATCAGCCATTTGAACTGATGCTTCGCTGCCATACAACCATGAGGACCTATGAAATAAAGAATAAGAAGAGGAGAGAAGGGGGACTTACCTGAAAACCTTAATGCCCTAAGCAAACATTCAGGGTCAAGGCGCCTACACCTTGTGTAGACAACATACCGTCACAAACAGCTGGCTATCGTGCAAAGATAAGGCGGCATCGGCGAGACTGCTTCCTTGCGGCTTTCACTGCCACGCGTCATAATCAGCCATTACCCCGCAGATAACTCAGCACCAAACACACTTTAAACAGACAATCCGATTAGGAGACGGCAGCAGACGCGCCACTGGTGTCGGTTGCGAGCCATGTCCTGTAAAGTCTCGAGCCAAGCACCATAGGCGAAGTCACGTGGACTCCAAGCCCGGAAGGCGAGACGGACCATACGGCAACCCTGTTGGGTCGTCTGTGACTTCATCTCTCCGCTGCCATAGTCGATCTTACTGTCCGCCTCGCGCCTTGTGCCACCCTTACACCATGGCTGACCCTAAACGGTTTTTGCGTACCATTGCATCCTGCGTGTTGTCAGCCCATTGGGAGTTCGTCTTTGGGCCCCAGCCTGGAGAGTCGCACCGGGCCAGCGTTGACCAGGGCAAGTTATCGTTTTCATGCTTTGTTGCCAGGTGGACTCGCTTGACCTCCACGCGGCCTTTTTCAAAGTAATCCTGCGTACGCACAAACTAGCGCGGTGTGGTAAACGACTCGTTAGGCATTCGCAGAGACGTGGACCAATACCCTTCTCAGTTAACAAAGCCGGACGACTTCACAAAGCGAAACATCCGTCTTGCCCAAGACGCGGTGTCTTGCATCATCATTCCGCACTCGGTGCTGGCAACACACGCGGGCAATGCCCCGCAAACGGGCCAAATATTACACACGTCTGCCACACGGATCGACCAGGATTCACATCCATACAGCAATACCGCGCGTACACAGGTTTTGTAAACCCTGCCCTTTAGCGAGAGTGGAATGTCGCGACGGTGCCACAAATGTCTTAAGTTTGCAAACGCCACCAGGGCTTTAGCGATACGCAGGGATACCTCTGCTTCGATAGCGCCGTCGGCAGTAACGCAGCTCCCTAGGTAGAAAACTCTACCTGTTCGAGCTGTGTGCCTTCTATGGTGAATTAGGGAAGCGGTACCTGGCAATTCTGTAAAGGAATTTTGAACTTGGATGGGGCAAAGCACACACCATACTTAGATGCTTCAATCACCAATCGGCTAATGACCAGTTGCATCCCATGAGGGTCGTTACCTAGCATAGTCGAAGTCGGTCGTGCGGTTACCTGGAAGAAGCTCGGTGCCGAAGCTCTGCAGGTCCTCGAAAGTCCTCAAAAGACATCTTCGATCGCTAAGTTAAAGGAGAAACGGAGACATTTGGTATCTTTGTCGCGCGCCAATGGTGACAGGGAAGAGTGTGTCATAGGCCTGAAGTATGGAGGTATAGCGCGTGAAGTATAGCGACGTACTTTTCCGGAACTCCATTTTTCAGCAGGCAGTTCCGTAAAACAGGTCGACCTATTGAGTCTAGCGCAGCCCGAATATCCAGGAAAGTGACGATGGTGGGTCTGCGGTAGAAGAGGCGATGCTCCAAAGTTGGGGAAGGGTAAAATTTGATCCGCGCATCCTCAAGCGGGGCGAAAACCAGCCTGCTCCTCCCGATAGTGTGACTCACGAATGAAGGATAGCCTGCGGAGCATGATAGATGCTAGTAACTTGGAGGTGACGGATATCAAACTGCTGCCCCTGTAATTGGCGCACAGTCATTCATAATAGCGACTGAAATGTTTAAACATTCAAATTCTTGCGATTGTAAGCTAATTTTTAGCCCTCGTTTTGCCCCAGTTAGAATACTTCGTACGTGGTTGTCCCCCATGCCTAGTCCGGGACAGGATGGCAGCCGAACGAGGTCCCTTCGGGTCTGCGGTCTAGTGAGTGGTTATCTTCATCAATCAACAAACAGTTGACATCAGGCCATGTTGAAACTAATGCTTCGCTGCCATACAAACCATTTGTGGACCTGTGAAAATAATGAATTAAGAAGATGGGAGAGGAAGGGGGACTTACCTGAAAACCTTAATGCCTTAGGCATAACATCAGTGTGTCAAGGCGGCCTTCACCTTTGGTAGTAGACAAACATACCGTCACAAACAGCTGGCTATCGTGCAAAGATAAGGCGCACGGCATCTCGGTCGAGACTGCTTCACTTGCGGCTTTCACTGTCACGCAGTTATATATCAAGCTCATTACCCCCGCACATATCATCTGCACCAATCACATCTTTAAACAGGCAATCCGATTAGGTAGACGGCAACAGATTGCGCCTCTGATGTCTACTTTGCGAGCCATGTCCTGTAAAGTCGCGATAGCCGCAGAGCCTCAAGGATGCGTCACGTGGGGACTCCAACCCGAAAGTCGAGACGGACCAACCGGCTCACCCAGTTTTTTGGATCGCTCAGTGGATTCTACGCATCATTTCCCGCTGCCACATAGGTCAACTCTTCTGGTCCACCTCGTGCCTTGCCGCCATCTTGTGGCGCATCTGGTAGACTGAGACTAGGCCCTTCTTGGGTAAGCTCGCGTTTGGACCAGGGCGTGCGTATGCGAGTTGCCCGTAGCGCCAACGCAACTTCCATTCAGTGCTTTCTGTTGTTCTCTAGGGTGACTAGAGCTTTTAGTTTCCACCACTCCTTGTACGTCCGCCTAATCGCACACCATCATCGTTTGCAGGACACACGCTGGTGCCATACCGGACACCAGCAATGCTTCGCAAATCAACGATGATCAATGACTTGACATGCGGCTCTCAGATGTTCAGGACCTGTAGGAGACCTAAGTCTACGACTACCATTACAGCAAAAAGGCCTCTCTCACCGTGGCCGTTGTTATTCACGGCCTTTCAGTGACGGACGGGGATAAACTCTCCCTTGTCTGCCGCCAAAGAATTGACCGCAGGTTCATGTAAGGCAGCTCTAGCCTGTTGCAGATGTCGTGGAGCTCACGTCCAGTTTCTCTATGCGCCCCATCATGTGCTGCTTGGCAGCTGCGCAAGGTTAAGTGAACCTTGTTTCGCATATGCAAGAGTTCCTTCGTGTTTGCCAAGGCGTCTATAGGGGTCAAGTGGCTGAAGGTTCTGCAGCATCACTTTGACGACACTGTGTATGGTGGCGATGTTAGGCTATACCAGATTTATGGGTCCACACTTCTGGCATCAAGTCTAATTCAGGCGGTGAGTATGCCGGTCAGCCTCAACTATTGTCCGAAGAAGAGGAAGCGCAAGACAGATATCGTCCGCATTATCTAAGGTCAACTAACTCGCCACTGTTCGCACAGGCAGCACTTGTGTCAACGCATCATTATCATGGTGAGGATTTTTCCTCGCAAGGGAACCTAGCTCTCCATGAGATAATAGTAGTCCTCACGTAGACGAAATTTCAGAAGAACAGTAAGCGGAGTAAATTGCGGGCTATACCCTGAGACTGGGTTTAGCGTCACACGTATGCGAGTCGATAAGCTATACCGATTAGGACACCATTAGACCACTGACGCGGCCTGTATTGTTCGAGTATAGAGGCACGAAGGTTGTGTACATATTTGTCGTGGTAGAACACCTTTTCGCGCAAGTAAGATATCAGAACTCGATTCGAGTGGATCGAGGACCGTATATCGAACCCGCACTCTTTGAAATCGAAGGACACGAGCAAGTATTTGTCTCGGTCGGCCGGTATTGCGTGGCGCTACTCTAGCTACTGCACTGCGCAAAGTGAGTATTACTGGGGGTCTATTACAGCCAAGTCCTGGGCGGAGTAAACCGGCACTGACTCACTTCCCTTAATCCGAGAATCCTCGTTGCTGCAGTGAGGCGGAAGAATCGTTAATCGAGGCCAGTATGTTATTTTCGTACACGCAACTCTGGCGTCTAGGCTAATATTCCTGTGGTTCGCTCAGTCTGTGCGGATATCTTGCTCCTTTTTGTATAGTGCCCCTCATAATCGATTCGCTCCATATTAGGCACATGGCACACTCTTCGTTCCTGATACAGTACGACTTGGGAGGGTCATAGTAGCCCTGCAGGAGGGACCTCCTAACTCTTCATTTCCTGATATAATAGCTGCTGGTTGGGAGGGAATCCGGGGCCTCGCGAGCATATCAGCGCGAAAACGCGGATTTGAGGGCTATCGATCGCTCGATTATTCTGGACCTCCGGCACATCCGATACGGAGGCTATAAAACTAACCGTCGCCTCATGGCTCGTCCATGTTACATCACTATGTGTAGGAAGTGGTTGGGGCGAGGGATCCGGGGTATAGCAGGGGGCGCCAGCTCTTGAACTGAATTGTGCTCAAAGTGTTCAGCGCACAACGAATGCTATACTACGGCAGTCTACTCTTTCTTCTCTTATTGTGTATAAGCGCACGCTCGACGCGCTGTGTCTTGTTGTCTCTCACACTGATGCTTTGGTTGTTTCTGGGACCATGTGGTTGTGCGGATTTTTTTTAAAAAATAATTGCTCTGGTAAGAGCTTGTCGTGGGTAATTGCTATCTGCGCTCTATGCCTTTCCTCCTCCATTCTCTTGAGGCCCGACTGGTCCGCACGCCAGGCGTCCTTGTCAGACACGTATGCGCTTCGCTGCTGTAGTTTCATCGCCGAATTATGCCCGTCTGGCTCTCACATTTTGTGTTCACTGTAACCTGCCGGGGAGGTTGTCGATCGTAGATCGCTTCCAACTCAGTAGTTCACGGACCTCTTCTCGGGATATCCAAAGTCGTACTGTTGGTGCGCGGGGTGGACGTGCATGTATTGTGCCCTCACAAATGCTAGATGCGCCTGATGTTACGCTGTGCATGAGCGGATCGCGAGATCACTATCGTTATTCGCTCCACTGGAAGTCTCAGTAGCGTCTTGTACCGACAAGAGACAGCTTATCAGTTCGCTATGTCACCGAGTGCTGTCTTGTAGAGCTTGCGCCTGATCCGCAGGGCTGGCGAGTCAATGTATTCTATCCGTTGCACATGCGGTGGGGAGTATGCTTTATGTGCGCCTTCCGGGTAAAAGTTCAATGGGTAGACAACGATCAGCTCGCTCCAGAAGGCATTGATCAGAAGTCGGTCACAGGTTCTCCAGTACGACGGGTTAGATAGTCCGCAGTAATGGATACCAGACGCCACCTGTAAACCTATGGCTTTCTATTGTGGTCTATTATTGTTGGGTCCACATGGCGCGGCTGGGCTCAGCTGTACAGGTGGACGACATGTGGCAACTTTCGGCGGCCCACTGCTGTCCTATATATACGCAAGTTTTTTGCTGACTTAGAAACAAACTGGTAGTCATCGCGACCGACACACAGCGGCTGCAGACGCTCGCCGTTTGGTCATGTGCGTTCTCAGTAGTTTAATGAGGTTCTCTCTATAATTTACTCTCACGTATCCATCTTAGTCGTGAGCGTTTCTTGGAAGAGCTCCAGACGCCACGACATTGTGCCGTTACAAAGCTCCGCTGCCATGTACTATAATTATTCATTGATTCTAGTAGCGACTGTGCGCAAGGTAAGCGCGTTCTGTTCCGTGTATTGGATATAACGAGTGCTCCTTGGACTGCATTAGAACTGCTCAGTCGGTGGGAGCGTAAGCGGTAATCACAAACAAACAGCGTTTTGTACTCTATTTCGCGAATTCCATCCTTAGGCATGACGTGTCGTCACAGTAGAACGGTGCTCTGCACATGAAAATCGGCTGATTCGACCGGGAATTCCATATCGCAACCAACGATTCATTCTCAGCCTTGGAGCTGAGAATGATACCTACACCAGCTTGACCCGTGAGTGCCGCATCGGCGTCTCCGGATGCGTGCAACCAATAACGAGAGGATAAGCCGGGTGCAGTCAATTCAATAACCCCGTTAGGGTCATTAATCCTAGTTTCGGACACACAACACACATCAATACCCAGTGTGTCCAAGGTGCGTGCGAGTGCAGCCTGCTGACCTGTTTGTCTTAGAGTGCGGACGTTGAATGTCGCCATGGAAACGGGACAGCGTGGCCTTATAAGGGACTTTTGCCGATAGGCGTCCGATAGGTGCTGTGGGATGGTGGCTGCAGATGGTTCTACTCCAGTAGCACTTCGGTTGCTGTCAATTAAGCTGGGAATTATAGAAGGAAGGTTAGTAATGGGGGTCGGGATGGGAGTAAGAGAAAAAGGTGGAAAAGAAAGAAGGGAGGCGCCAGCAGTAGCATGTTTTCGCTTATCCGCCCTGCTGTATGCAGCAGATAAGGCGACCCTTGATAATCTGCGCGACGGCCGATGCAGGATGAAGTTTATGTTTGAAGAAAATGTCATGGTTGTATGTGGGCTGGGATACTGCCAGGGCGCCCAGACCTAGACAGGAGGACGATTAGGGTCCTCATCCAAAGCCTTTGGCTCAAAAGCCTGTCCGCAAGGCAGCGGAGATGCCACAATGATTCAGTTTTACAGAAATGGACGCCAAACCATTTCAAACCCCCAACCTGGAGGACCAGGAGACTGTATTTATCTGACCTCTAAGCACTGACCAACTTGATAGGAGTGGCTCGCAAGGGGCTCGGAACATCACCCAATATGGCTCAATGGGTCGAGAGGGACGCAAAACGTCGCACCACGTTAAGTGTCCAGCTTCGTATGCGGACGGATGCGTTGAGGTGCGTCCCCTAAGACACAACTGTCGTTACACTGAGAGAGGCTACTGTCAAAGCGGGACCTTTTCCTATGATATTACACTGGCGGCAATCGAAGCAACCTTGGCTCTATATTAAATATGGCTGTTCCACCTAACCGAGGGTTGCCAGCTCTTCGTGGGGATCGTGCGCTGGAATTTGCCCAAACCCGCTCAGATTTGCTGGAACTAGTTTCTGGTTTATCACGTAGAGTTATAGGTTCATTGGAAACGCTCTGCGCCCGTGGAAAGAGCTTGAACATAGACTTGGCGCTTAGGTCTGCAGTTCAAAACCGCCTGCCTGCTTCATATCTTTGGCTTCCGCCTATCCATTGAAGGTTGCTTACACTTTAAATTTTGCATTTCAAATCGGCACATTTAATTGCTTTAGCTTGCCTCACTTTCATTTTTCCCTTACTTTTGTTCTTCTTATACTCTGCTTAGCGGAGAATTTTATTGCAGTGCAATTGAGCTTTGTTTGGTTGACCATGGTGTGATTGTGCTTGGTTGCTTATACTCTTCCTCGTGAATGTTCACATATTTCCTTCCTGCTATCAATGAAAGTTTTCAAAGGTGGAAATTCAAGAGCTTCACAGGGGGGTTTTCGGTTCCATTTGAACTTTTTGAGGCAATATTTTTACTTCACATACGTGTTTGCGATGGTTTGAGTAAGCAGTGATACATTGGGCTGGCATGGCGGGCTTTTTCAAAGTTCCTTTCAGGCCCGATATCTTGGACCACTATTTGGAACCGATCGGGAAGACATCATTTCAGAAAACTTGGTAAACGACCGGTTAATGTATTTATGAGGATATGGTGTATCCTCATAAATACATTAACCGGTCGTTTACCAAGTTTTCTGATATGTTTCCTCTCAGGGTCCTTCGTTCGTGATGTACTGCACAAGCACCAGTTATCAAATGACTTCCACATTTGCGGACACTTTAGGGTAAGGTGGCTGAGCATCTAACTGACTGGGTCTACAGTGGGGCCATCCTTTTTTCTGCTCCATATCAACGACATAGCTTCTTAGTCACCTTCTACCTTGCTTTTTTTTGTTGGAGAAACTGAATATTTGGAACGTAAATTTATAATCGATGGACTGCGGACTTACTCGGCGTGTCATCGACGACGTCAATGTGGTCTGCAGGTGTCGATCTACTTTTAACCCAGTCAAGTCTATGAAGCCTTTGGGAGGGTGGTGTGGATGTACGTTTTCTATGGCCGACCAGTATAATTACATTCCCACACCTTCAAGTGAAGGATAAGCGTATTCTAACGCCTCGAGTTGAAATCCGTAAACAAACGAACAGGCTTCATCACGAAACTGAATACACTAGCTTTGTGCGCTCTAATGCAGCTTCTATAACTTAGCCTGAAAAGATTGGCCACTCAATTCTTTTCTTTATCATAAGACCAATGCTCGTACGCCGGCCGTTTTAGCGTTGAGGGTCACAAGCTTGCCTTGTAATCCGAGGGCACGGATTCGAGTGCCTTGCGTAGGGTTCAAAGCGATCCTCGCAGTATTTTAGCCCACGTGCGACTAGTGCGGTTGATGTGGCTGCGCAGCGGCGGTACTGCTGAAGACCAGTGCCCAAATAAAGCTCACCTGCATAATGTCCGTTAAACTTGGCAAGGTGCAAAAAACTGGGGAACGTGTTCGGCATGTGGTTATCAGGATATCCATAGTTTACGTGGTTATATCGAAACGAGTACTATGCAGGAGACGGGTTGTCATACCTAGTCTATCGTCAGTTTCGATGTGAACCTCATAATGAGGCATGGATCTTAATCTGGGTGAGTTCTTTGTGAGGCTTTGCCACACGTGCGCTATAAGCAGCACTCGCGCGCACTAGTACAATCTTGTGGCAAACGAACAAGAAACAGATTGCCCATGCTTTAGAGTGGATGAAATATTGGAACAGTTTACCCGAAACAGTGTCGACGCGTAAAATCAGTGTCGAGGTTAAAGGAAGTTCCTGGACGCGGATTTTGCGAAATAGAGACGTGCAATCGCACCTGAATATTACGCTGAACTGTGTTCACAGTTGGCGGTAATATAAGTCTATATTACTCGTCGTGCTCGATACTTTACGATAGTCTAACACAATGTATATCTTCTAACGTTTCGGTATTCAGAGTAGGTAAACTATGTAGCTAAGTGTCCAGGGACAAGTCAGTCAAAATTTAGGGAAGTTGGTGGGTCTTTACTTCGAAGATTGACCCGTATAGATTGCATTTTGACTGTCTAACATCTCCAACGGTTTGGGATTAGTCAATGACTCTTAGCTAAAGACTCTGACATGGGAGACAGATCGCAGATTTTAATTTCACAACTGGTGATAGCATGGAAGCATGAGTCAACGCGCTTCCTCGACGGTGGGAGAGCATCGTCTTGTTTCTTAATGGGTTTAGCTGCTCCACACAGGTGGAAATCCCTTGCTTCAAATTGGTTTATATTTCCACAACACCACCTGCTGTGTAGTTAAACCTAGCAAAAAGATCATCCGCACAGTTGCTGTGTATTTGTTCTTCGGCAGTGTACGGAATAGACATTCCGTCATCGTCATTATCATTTATACACGTTAGATAGAGGCGGAAAGCACCTC